>APFE030367335.1:245022-290602 GCA_000404065.3 Pinus taeda
TCACAGTAATGGGACAACAATCGCAAGTTGTAATGAACATAAACCAAGCTCTCTACCTGGTCTAAACTCAACCTGTTCCTTTTAACACTGTGGATGAAAGAATAAGAGCTCCAACACCTCTCTGCAGAAGAAGTGCTTACCACCTGTGATAGCACCCGCAATGCCAAAGTCTGTAGAAGTGGAGTAACCCCTCCATGCATGTTCCACCACTCAAGAGAAGAAAAATTCTCTCGATCTCTAATTGCATGCATGCTACCAATTGGACCAGTGTTAAGCGTATAGTTGCTCAACTGTCTCCGTACCATGGCAACCTCCTCCTCATCAGGGATTAATTTACTCAATGCACTCATATATTTTTTGTGAACCTCTTGGTCTTGGTGTGGTTTTCTCTTGCTTCCCCCCCAGGTGCTAGTGTTGAAAGCCATGATGGATGATAGTATTTAGGTATCAAAACATATGCTAATGCATGCAATGGAACATTTAGCATTTCCCATCGGTTTTCCACCTCTGCATGAATATAATTGTACAAGGTGATATCTCTAGGCTCAACAATGTCTTTAATCTGCCCCAACATGCTATCCATTTGCTCATAAACCTCTCCAATTATTGGTCGATCTGAATATCCACACTTGATCATGTAATAAATTGGTTTGGTGGATTGCAAAACATATTTAACCTGTGACCAAAAGTACATGTCAAGAATAGTGTCAGTGGCTGCATTAGCACCATCTCTATCAGTGTTAATTTCATCCCATGTTTCAGCACACACCATATTAGTTAATGCTTGTCTCACCTTCACTAGTTGCCTAAAGGTGAGGTAATAACCGACAAATCTTGTCTTTGCAGGTTTACGCAACTGCAACTTGGAGTAAGTGCCATAAAAGTAGCTTACCCTTGTATGCCCTGTGATGAATTTAATGAGTTGCTTCCCTCTCCTGTAAAGCTCATTAATCCACCCACATTCTTTATGCTTCACAATATCATGCATCAAAAGGTTCAATGTGTGAACCAGGGACCCAGACCAAAAGATGTGTGGATGAGTACGCTCAATAATTTTTCTTGTTGCCTTACAATTTGTTGCATTATCTATGATCACTTGAACCACATTATTCGGACCAACATCTTTGATTAATTGCAATAGGAGATCTGCAATGTTTTGTGAAGATGCACTGATGGAGGAGGAGTCATGACATGTAATAAACACTGCACCACTAGCAGAAACACCAAGAACATTTATCAAATGTTGGTTTCTAATATTTGCCCACCCACCTGATACAATGGATACCCCACAATCTACCCACTCATTTGTAAAACATGTCAAAGCTCTTTGAACCTTTGCTTTTTCTCTTTCTAATAACACTGTTCTAGCTTTCTCATAGTTGGGGGAATTGTATCCTTTTGGGGCTTCATTGATGGCCTTTACCATTTCATGCCAATAAGGACAACGAAGCACATTGAATGGTACACCGCAAGCACAAAGAAATCAGACTATCTTTCCATCCACATCATCCCTCCCAGCAACATTAAGGAAATCCCCTATTGTTCTTTTACCTCCAGAGCTTCCAGAAGTACCATGAGGAGATTAGCTACCAAATCTAGAGGTTGCACTTGATTCAGAACGAGTTTTTTGTTTCTTGCTTTTTTGTTGTGCAGCCTCCTCTATTTGGATGTATTTTCTTCTTTGTTCAGATGAAATGTTTGGGCAAATTTGTATCCCCACAACACCCTTTTTATCATCACTGTCCATCACCCCACAAAAATGCCTCCTCACACAGGTATATGAGCCACTAAATGGTTTTCCTCCATGACAACCATGAGGGCACAAAAATTTGTAGCTTCCACCACCCTTTCCCCCTTCAAGTTTGGTCACATAGTTCCACAAGGGTGTTAATGCAACTTTCCCCTCTAATGTTTCAGTTTCCCCTTCAGGTTCAACTTCATCCCCTTCCTCCTCATCATACATTGGGTCACTCATATTGGGACCACTGTCCTCTTGTGCTTCTTCCCTTCTATTCCTACTCCCCCTTGCCATCATTAAACCAAAAGTGGAATGATACATAGACACCACAAGAACACCATCTTGGAATATGGATATAGGTGGTGGACAACCTGCAAGTAAAAGAGCAAGTAGAAACAATGGGAAAGAGTAGGAGAGGGAGGAGAAAAATACAAAAAAAATGTCAAAAAATAAGGGAGTTTGGGGTTTGCACTTTCCTATTTGGCTCTTGTAGATAAAGTCCTCCAAGCTCCTCCTTCTTCTCCTAACTCCTCCTCCTTCACTCCTCCAAGCTCTCCGCTCTTCTCTTCTCTTCTCCAACTCTCATAAATTCAAAGTGAGTAAATGAGGGATGAATGGGGGCTTTAATCCATTCATTCCTCACCCTAACCTAAGGTGGACCCACCCCCCAACAAGGCAACTCACAAAAATAAAATAAAAAAAACTAAAAAAACAATTTTTTTTGGCCACGTGGCAGAAAAAAAGGAAGCGCGTACGGAATCGTACGCAATCCGTACGATTCGCCCTCCAAAGTGCGACGCTTCGTATGGCCGAAGCGCCGTACGAAATGTGCTTCGGACACACGCTTTCGGAATTTCCAGGAAGCGTGTTTATCAGTTTGAAACGCGTTTCCGTTTTTCCGAAGCGTGTTTTGGACGACACTTCCCCCATGCATTCGTACGGATTGCGTTTCGGGGTTTAGATCCGGGTGGGGGTTCGTTTCCTGCAACACTGGTCCTAATAGAACGGATGCACCTCGGGATGATGACAACAATAACCACAACAATTTCAGGGGCAATAACAATCAAAGGAATGGCAAATTCAATAACAAAGGAAAAAGGAATACTCCCGCTACTCAACATGGAAATGGTCGACCTCCCAAAAGACCAATAAACTCTAGGTATGATGAATCTAATGTTGTAGATAACAAGCAAAAATAATTTTATGTTATATCTTCCCTCTCTACTGCCTCTCCACCAGATAACTTGGGAAATTAGTTGATTGATAGTGGTGCCTCAAGGCACTTTACTGGGTATAAGGAAGCTCTCTCAAATTTGATAGAAAATGATACAAATTTGGAAATCATTCTTGGAGACAATGCCACCTATCCTGTGGAGGGAGTTGGGAATGTTACTCTTCAATTGAATCAAGGTAACACCATTCATCTACAAGAAGTACTATATGTGCTTGATCTAAAGAAGAACTTGGTGTCTATCTTGGCGATGGAAGACAAAGGATTCGAGGTGGCATTCATTGATGGCAAGGTACGTGTTTGGAAAAGGAATTTCAAAGAAGCATTTAGTCTTGGGTTCAGGGTTGATAGCCTATATCAAGTTGGAGGAAGCCCATTGGGAGCTATGACTTGTGACACATGTCTTCAATCTGAATTATGGCACCAGAGGTTTTCTCATCTGCATTATAAGGCGCTACTCGATGTGAGGAAGATGGTGACAGGTATGCCTGAATTTAAAGTAGAACAAGGTGTTTGTTGGGGATGTGCCAAAGGAAAACATATAAGGGGACCATTTCCCTCAAGTGACAACAAGACTACTGACATTTTGCAATTGGTTCATTATGATCTATCTTGTATGTTGCATGTGACATCTTTGGGAGGATATTTATATTATGCTATCTTTGTGGATGACTTCCCTCGCAAAACTTGGATTTATTTCTTGAAGAAGGACAAAGTGTTCACATGGTTCCGTTCTTTCAAAGCCTTGGTCGAAAATCAAACAGGGAAGAAGATCAAAATATTGAGGACTGATAATGGAATCGAGTATGAATCAAATGAATTCAATGACTATTGTAGAGAAGCTAGCATTAAGAGGTAGACTACTACGATATATACTCCCGCGCAAAATGGAGTTGCTGAAAGGAAGAGTTCCATTATAGAAGCCACTCGTGCCATGCTTCATGATCAAAGCCTTCCGAAATTCTTATGGGTAGAAGCTGCCAACGTTGCCGTGTATGTTCAAAATAAATGCCCTCATCAAGCATGTGACTCCAAAACTCCCAAAGAAGTTTTCACTGGTAAGAAACCTTATGTTTCTCATTTTAGAAATTTTGGTAGCCTCGTGTATTTTCATGTGCCGAAAGAAAAGAGAAGCAAATTAGATGCATCTGGAAAGGAAGGAACATTTGTGGGTTACAGTGAAACTTCTAAGGCATATAGAATTTATGTGCCTGGTCAAGAGAAGTGGAGATAAGTCATGATGTCACCTTCGATGAAGATGCTGCCCTTGGAAGATTAGTAACCTTCCTATTCCAAGGAAGGACAAAGAAGCAGATACAGGAAATTAGGGAGAACTGCAAGATGAGCTGATGCCCGATGTTGAAGGACCAATGGATCCCATTGATCCACCTCCTCATGAGCCCTCCTCCTCCTCAAAAAGGAGACCCTCATGGCTTAGGGAAACTCTCGAAGATGTCGAGAGACATATTGCACCAAGGGGGACATTTTGTGAAAGTAAGAAGCTGAATAGGTACCAAGGGTACTTAACTGCCATGAGCACCATTATTCAAACTGAGCCTTGCACATTCGAAGAATCTATGAAGCACCAAGTATGGAAGGATGCTATGAATGAAGAGTATGAGTCGATTATGAAGAATGATGTCTGGGATGTGGTCCTTAGACCCTAGGACAAGTCTTTTATCACCTCCAAATGGATCAACAAGATCAAGTGTGGAGCTGATGGAAGTGTTGAAAAGTTCAAGGCAAGATTTGTTGCTCGAGGCTTCTCTCAAAAGAAAGGTGTGGACTATGATGAGATATTTGCACTAGTTGCTTGATATACCACCATTCGTTCGATTATAGCCTTTACTCCCTCGCAAGGATGGAATCTACACCAGATGGATGTCAAAACCGCCTTATTGCATGGTTCAATTAAGGAGGAAGTCTATGTTGAACAACTTGAGGGGTTCGAAGTTCAAGATTGGTAAACACATGTATGCATGTTGAAGAAAGCCCTCTATGGGTTGAAGCAAGCTCCCCGGGCTTGTTATGAGAGGATTGACAACTATCTGATGAAGTTGGGATTTACAACAAGTGAAGCTGATCCGAACCTTTACTTTAAGGTTGAGAACGATATACCTCTCATCTTGGTACTTTATGTGGATGATCTCTTTCTGATAGGTGCAAATCCTCTCATTCATCAATGCAAGAGGGAGTTGGCTTTCGAGTTTGAGATGAAGGATCCAGGTTTGATGCATTATTTCCTAGGGCTGGAGATCTGGCAAAAGCCAGGTGAGATTTTTCTTTCTCAAGGAAAGTACATTGTGAAGCTACTGGAAAGATTTGGAATGGTGGATTGCAAGTTTGTGACTACTCCTTCGATGGAACTTAACTTCAAGAAGTTATGCGAAAGTGCTGCTGGGACCGATTTGGGAAATCCTTCTAAGTATCGTCAACTCATGGGGGCCCTGATGTTCTTGGTGAACTCCCGTTTAGACATACGCTTTGCAGTGAATACATTAAGTCAATTTATGGTCGAGCCTCATCACATACATTGGATTGTTGCCAAGAATCTTCTGAGATATCTTCGGGGCACAATCACTTATGGATTGAGATACACTACCGGGAATGTGAGGCTCCATGGTTATGTTGATGCTGAGGCTGGCAGTGTGGTGGATCGTAAGAGCACATTGGGATGTTGCTTCTCACTAGGTTCTGCTTCGATATCTTGGATGAGTTGGAAGCAGAAATCAATTGCTTTGAGCACCGTTGAGGCCGAATATATTGCTGCCAGTATGGCCTCCTATGAAGCTATTTGGTTGAGAAAGCTCTTTAGTGAGCTGTTTGGACATGTGCTGGATATCACCGTGATCTTATGCGGCAACCAAAGTGGGATTCGTCTTTCTAAGAATCCCGTGTTTCATGACTGCTCCAAGCATATTGATATTAGGTACCACTTTATCTGGGATATGGTACAATAGGGAGCAATAAGGCTCCATCACATTGGGACTGATGATCAGGTTGCAGATATTCTTACGAAGTCCCTGAGGAAGGTCAAATTCTTAACCTTTTGCGAACGACTTGGAGTCGTGGAGAGACCCTCTTATGAGGGCCCCGTTTGAGTTGGATATTGAGCTCTGGGAGCTCTGGGGGGCTTGGGGTACTTCTTGGAGCAATGAGCGACCATAGGGTGAGTGGTTCACCTTCCCCTATGATACCCCATGATGGTTGATATATGCATAGGATGAGTGGTTCACCTTCTCCTATAGCATATGATTAGGATGAGTGGTTCACCTTCTCTCGCCGATACATCCTACCCATGTAGTCCGGGACTCATGGGAAGTACCTCTCATCTGGCCAATGAGTAGGGAAATGAGGATATGGACCATAGTACTATTGATGGACGCATTGTGTATTACGGTGCTCCCTATGCTAGGATGTTTGATATTGATCTGGGATCAATGGAGACTGACTTCGGGTCAGTGGAGAGTGGTATGATACACTCTCGATCATTGGAGATTGACTTCGGGTCAGTGGAGAGTGGTATGACACACTCTCGATCATTTCTTCTTCATTATTTCTTCATGGTTCAGCAGAGCACAATATAACAAGGATGTTAGAGATGGTACAGATTAATAGATGATTTGGCAGGTGAAGTTCTCCCTAGTTGAGAGGGAGTTTTAAATTTGGAAACTAGGGCCAAACTCCACCTTGGACAACTCATATGATGGAGTTGATTTTTTTATTGGATTCCTCTTTCCGAGAGGTGTAGGATTGATCAAAAGATCATTTCATTCTGACATGTATAAATGGAATTATGAAGCTATTTCTATTATGGATAAATTGTCAAGGTCGGCCAACAAACTTATGTAGGCTCAGAAGCTCAAAAGTCATCATCACTCACATATCTCTCTCTCTCCTCATCTCATTGGGTCATACGAATTTCTGGGCAGCTTCTCTCCTCCACATGTGCGAAGCGTTGACTGTACTCATATATTTTATGCGTTGACCAAGTTGTAGCAAGTTTGACAAGCATTGACTGGGCAACAATTGACCTTGTTTGACTGCATTTTTCTTGGGAGAAATTCTGTTTGGGCAAGCCACATTTCTTGGCACAAATTTTAAGGTTTTTTGGGTTGTTTTACCAGTGTTGATCACATGTTTGACTTTGCATTGACCGACTTTTCCTAGACTATTTTGGGCTCATTCATAATGTTCTTGAAGGCTGAATTTACTGGGTTTGATCGAGCTGATTTGGAGGAGGAATTCTACTCGTTTGACCAGCGTCGACTCTCTGGTTAGGGCATCCTGTTCACTGCAGTTTGACTGGACAGATTTCATTGTGTTTGGGCAAGTGAATTTTGTATATTGGACTCTTTCTCTGTGTTGAGCTTTTGAAGAATAATAAGAAGACTTGATCAAAGGGTTTCCCCACATTGGGGTTCTTCCCTGGCATCTACCATATATTGTGTCCTCTTGTCTTGGCTTGTCTTCTGCTTTTTATTTATGTTCTATCTGCATTTAATGTCATGTTAATGTGATTGCTAATCTGGAAATTGATATTGGGCTAATAAGAAAAATTGAAGTAAATTGCTCTTAAGCATAGAACATACCATTGTTATCTAAAATTAACAATAAGCTTGGTTGAAAGACGATAGGACCACCTTTCTCACCCAGTTTGTGAATTTTAGACCCTCACTTGTGGTTAACACGATGACCTTGCAATTGTAAGAGCCACAGTTTCTACAGCGCCAAAGGCATTCAGGTGGTTATAATTCCAGGGGAGGTATCATTAGTATAGGCATTGCTATCTTCCCCTGGGTTTCTCTCCACAACCTACACTTGAGACTAACTTCAAAACAATTGGGAGAGAGGACTCACCTAGATAGACATCTAATCTAAAATTAACCAAGAATTTGCATTTCACTTAGTTTTAGGTGTCGCATCTCATTTGGGATAGTGAACATCCTAAGCAACAATTGTTCATCCAGTAACTTGGTAACTAATTTATATTGTGCAAGCGATTTGACTCCATAAGGCACTGGTCTCTCAATAATTTGATTAAATCTTTCTAATAATTGAACTTGCTAATCATCATTAACCAAGTTGCTAGGCCATTCAATTGTGTCTCCTGAACTTGTCAGTGCTCGATAAGTCTTTCATCCTCGCATTTCATAGGGAATATCCTCCATAGTCTGTTGTAGGGACACAACTAGAATAGAGAGGGTAGGGATCAGAGTGAGAACCCCTACCTTGAGTCGTTGTCACATTCTCCTGTACAATTTGGGCGACAACACTACCCAAGTAGTTGAACATAAGATAAAATATATAAGAGCTAGAGGCATTATTTTGGATGGTGTGAAGGATCACGTGACCCCTCACATACAGGAAAGGATACAACACATATGATATGGACGACTAGGTTTACTTCATATAACAGGAATGGGTACGACACATAAAATGTGGACGACCTTGACCAATCTACGCTAGAGTAGTAACCAAAAGATGAAGATAGTGCTAAGGGTGAAGCTAAACGCCATTCACATGAATAGATATGAAACTATGACTACCTATCTGACTAGGATTCAGTAGGTTCGTGATGAACTATTTGTTGCAGGGGAAACTGTGAATGATTCGGAGCTTGTAAAAGTAGCCTTGAAGGGTTGTGCTAAGCAATGGACCACCTTTGTAGAGAGGATCCTTGCTAAGCAAGAGCTTCTAGATCGAAATTAGTTGTGGGATGACTTTACCCAAAAGAAGATATGGGAAAGTTTAATGATTGGTGGACAATGCAAGGGTAGAGATGAGGAGAACCTTGCTCTTGTTGGGCAAGTGAAGAAGGGAAAGGGCAAAGCCAAGCAAAACTAGGGTGGAGGAGCGCTTTCACAAGGGAAAAAGGACATGAGCAAAGTTAAATGCTTTGCATGTCACAAGTTCATTCATTATGCTGGATAGTGTCCCAACAAAAAGAAAGGAAAATGGAAAACTTCTATAGCAACAACAACACAGATGGATGAGTTTTTAGAGAAGTTTGAAAAGGAGTTTGCTTTGGTCTCTTCCTTTTTTGGCACCATCACTCATGTTGTGTGGACAGTGGAGCTTCTCGCCATATGACAGGATCTCAAGACCTCTTCACTAGCTTCGCCAAGGAGCACCGACATCTCCATGTAGAGCTCAGAGATATTGCAAGATACGTAGTGGAGGGTGTTGGCAGCATATAGTTCTAGCTGGACTTTGGTAGTCCTATGGAAGTTAAAGAGGTGTTATATGTACCTCGGTTGGAGAAGAAGCTCTTTGTATTGGCCACGGTGGACCGGAAACTCGAGGTCAAATTCATGGGAGATGAAGTTTTTGTGAGGCCTAAACGAGCAAATCCTAGCGTTAGGCGTGTGATAGGGATTAGGGGGAGCAACCTATATCTGTTGAAGGGACAATCCGTGGAAGCCTTCGTGCATGACAATGACAACGAGAGTGAGCTTTGGGATTAGGGAGAACAACCTATATCTGTTGAAGGGACAACCTATGAAAGCCTTGGTGCATGAGAGTGACAACCAAAGTGAGGTTTGACACAGGAGAATGGGACATCTACACTACAAGGCTTTACCATTGTTGCAGGAAATGGCCACTGGTTTTTCGAAGATGAGGGTGGAGCAAAAGGGTGTGTGTAAAGGATGCGCGCTTGGCAAGCATGCCAAAGAAACCTTTCCTCATAGTGAGACCAAGTCCAAGGGAGTATTGGACTTGGTGCATTTGGATGTATGTGGTCCTATGTCAGTGTTGTCGATCACAAAGTTCAGTTACTTTGAGACCTTCATAGATGACTATTCTAGGAGGAAATGGATCTACTTCTTGAAGACCGAGGGTGAGGTCTTTGGTCGATTCCAAGAGTTTAAAGCTCTTGTGGAGAAGCAGACTAGGAAGAAGATCAAGGCATTGACATTAGACAACGGGGGTGAGTATACCTCCAGCTATTGGAAAATTTGGAGACTTGTAGATTATAACTTATTTTCCTTATCTTGATAATTACTTGTGATGCTAGTTGGTCTTGAATTACTTATTTTAATTTTGTTCATCAAGCAACTACTAAAACAATGAAGATCACAAAGAGATAGAGTAAACAAGATATAGGCTCCATGCTAGGGCAAAATCCCTCCGAGGGGAAAACCCAGAAAATGCCTCTTCTTCTTTAGAATATGTAGTGTTCCTAATAAGGAATATGAGTGATATTTAAACAAATAAATGTGCAACAGCATAAAATTAAAAACATGCATTAGACATCCATGAAAACATTGTAAATCCGGAACTGTTGAGCCATATATTATAAAATCTGAGAGCTAGGTACAATATAAAATGGGATGGTGCACTTGGGCTTGTCTCAAGGACAAGCTTGACAAAACCCAGGTGAATAAATAGCTGAGTTGAAGGTTGCTCAGTTGCTGCACCACTTTGCACTGTGTTGTCCTAGTAAACTGCTGCCCTGCTGAACTTCGACCTGCTGGAATGTGCCCAAAAACTGCCTAGAAAATTATATCCTTTCAGCCCCGGACTCCTTGGACAAAACCCAAAAGGGAATTTCTCTGGTGTTGACTTTGGATTTTCGGCCTCCTTGGAGCCCCTCCCCAGCTGTTGTTGCCAAATTCGACTTGCAGGAAACAACCTGCAAATCCCTCTGAAAACACCGCTAGAATGTTGGATTCACTTGTGCTAACTGACTCCTTGCTCCCTGGATGATTCTTGGCTAAGATGACTCTGTAATCCTTTTGCCTAGAAAATCGTATTGTTGAAACTCCTGTCTAGCTGGCTACAAAACCCAACGAAAATGTCCTCAACCAACAACCTTCCCAGCTCTCGGAACTCCTAGCAAGCTATGGACCTCCTTGCTGGCTGTAACTCCTCCTGCGTGTTTCTGGCTGCCTAGGAAATATGCAGTCTCCTTCTCTGTGTGGTTGGATGAAGTGTGTGACTATGCTGAATCCTTTGAAACCCTTGTTGAACAGCCTCCCTAGGGCAGGCACAAATGGTCCCCCAAAGAAGAGGTTGAATCTCCAGCTTTGAAGATTCGTGGCTAAGCAGCCGGTAGACTCACTAAGCAGTAGAGCGTACAAAGATGAGTTTGTTTGTAAAATGATCAAGATGGTCGAAAATGAGAGCTGATCCTCCTTTTATCACCTTGGGTCCCCTTAGCCTCATGTGGGCCCCCTCCATCCACCCATTCGATTCCCTCCAAGCTCATCGAATGGCCAAGTTCGAATTTCTCATGTGGGTGGCCCCCACATTCCACTAGTTGCAAAACAAAGTTGAATTCCCCTATAGTTCCTAAGTCTAAATGTGGGGTCCTCCACCAAAGCCAAAAATGGTGTAAAAAATGTGTAGCCGCACCCTGTGACTGATGTATTTGAGAAGGGACATGACATAATCTGCTTACAAAAGAGACTTGCAATACCCAATGACCAAAGCCAACAAACCCTCCAAGCCCCAAGCCAACCCCCAACAAGATCTTCCTTGAGATAACTTCTAGAACTTCGAGACTGCTTCTTTGATGCTGCAACATCGACCTCCTGTAATTGCTTCATAGAATTTCGACCCCCCTGTAATAGAATTTCGGCCCCCTGCAACTGGCAGCTTCACAAACCCTAGAGCGAAACAAGAGAAGATGATATTTAGACAAATTTTGGCTTCTATCCTTCTTTTTCGTCCCTCCAGCTACTCTCTTACTCCTTCGCTATTGCAGATCAAACTTGCTTGAGTGAGTGTGCCAAATGAGTTGAATTGCTCTCCTTTATATAGTCTTTCTTGAGGGTCGAATTCACTCCCTTTAGGCTGACTTGATTTACTCCTTGGGTTGACTTGGTCTTGGGTTTATCCGTGGCTTTTTCTTGACCAAATAAATATTTTTCTTTATTACAATAAGTCCAAACAGGACTATGACACATGACCAATATTATTCTTTATCCTAGAAAGACCTAGAAGACCTAAAAGCACGAATAACATGCTTTCGACTTAAACTTGAGTATGAAACCCATACTCCAAAAATAAAATATAATTTCTTTTTCTTTCTTTATAAAGAATATACAATGTCATGATTACAATTACATTATAATGAAGACCAAACCTAGTTACAATTTTCAACACTCCCTCTTAACTAGGGAGGTCTTCATGGTACAAGTAATCTCAATATTGAAGCATTCTCATAAGAAGAGTCAGATTGATAAGCCATCTTTTTTCAAGCATCTTTATCATAACCAACACTGTCCATGAAGGCCTTAATTGGACAAGCTCATCTTTTAAGTATGAGCATCATGCTGGGAGGATATACGTGAGCTGCCACATTTTCTCTCAAGGCACATACCCCATTCGGATGTCTACAAGGTATGTCCTTTTAGGACTATTCTTATCTTGGATTCCCAAACCTGAATCCTCAAAGAATATCGGTCCTCTTCGACTACTCTTATCTTGGATGCCCTATCTCATCTTCAAAGAGCATCGATCGACAACTTTTTTCCCTGGATTCTACAATCCATAAGAAGTTTCGAACTAGATGCTTATCCAATCATCCAGACTCCATTCTTTCTTTATGGCCTTCACTGAGACTTACGACTATTAGTCCTAGTCTAGTGCTTGACCCATAAAGACAAGAACTATCCGATATCATTCCCTCTCAATTAGGGAAGAGATATCCACCAAACCAAGCTTTCCTCTTAGGTACTCAAGCTTCTTGTTTGGTAACACTTCGAACTATGTCTGCTACTTGTTCATCTGTAGGTAGATACTGCAACTCCACGATCCCATCTCGTGCCAAGCTTCTAATATAGTGGTACTTGTTGTTTATATGTTTTGTCTTAGCATGAAACACTGAGTCTTCCCTCAATCTTATGCAACTTTCATTATCACAATGTATCCATGTAGGGCTAAGCGGTCCTTCAAACAAGTTTGATAACAACTCCCTGAGCCAAACTGCTTCCTGACAGACCTTGCTTGCAGCGATATAGTCAACTTCGACACTACTCAAGGCAATTCTATCTTGCATTTTGCTCATCCATGAGACCATGGAAGATCCTAGGCTGAAGCATCCACCTGTTGTGCTTCTTTCGTTTGTCTCACTACTACCCCAATCTAAATATGCATATCCCATGAGATGGATTTCATTAATAGTGTACTAGAGGCCGTGATATATAGTCCCACACAAATATCTTAGGATATGCCTGGCTGCAATCCAATGATCATGTTTTGGCTCCATCCGACACTAACTTAGGACATTCACTGCAAAACAAATGTTTGTCTTGTGTTTACTAGATACATCAAGGACCCAATCAATTGTCTGTAGCAAGTAGGGTCCACCGGACTAGATTCTGAACTCCTCAATTTCTTCAAATTGGTAAGCATAGGAGTCATCATAGGCTTGCAATCCATCATGCCAAACTTTTGAAGTATCTTGATCACATACTTACCTTGACCAATATATATATCTCCTGGCTTCTGTCGTACTTCTAGTCCCAAGTAATAATGCATAATCCCAAGATCCCTCATATTGAACTCGGCTGCTAACTACTTCTTGCATTCTTGAATCCAATGCTCTATACTTGTGACTAGTAGATCATCCACATAGAAGAGTATGATAACTAGTTCACCTGGGACCACCTTGATATATAGGTTAGGATTTGTAGTACTCTTGGTAAAACCAAGTCTCAATAGGTATGCATCCATTCTTGCATGCCAAGCTCTAGGTGCTTGCTTTAAGCCATATAGAGCCTTCTTCAATCTGCAGACATAAGTTTCCCTCTTATTATTTCAAATCCTTGAGGTTGCTCAATGTAAAACTCCTCATCAATGGTCCCATTTAAGAAAGCTGTCTTGACATCCATTTGATGGATGTTCCAATCCATAGTAGCAACCAACGAAACAAGCGATGTTATTGTTGTATACCTAGCTGTCGGAGCAAAGGTTTTTTCATAATCAATTCTTTCTTTCTGTGAGAAGCCTCTTGCGACAAACCTAGCTTTGTATTTGTTGATGCTCCCATCTGCAACGAGCTTTATCTTGTAAATCCACGTTGAAGTGACTATAGATTTGTCACTTGGCCTAGGGGCAATCTCTCAGACATCATTTTTCATTATGGATTGATATTCTTCCTACATAGCATTCATCCACTCTTGATGTTTAGCTATTCATAGGAGCAAGGTTCTGCTTCAATAAGCTTTGTCATATATGCAACATATCCTGAATACCTCTTTGGTCTTTTACTTTCCTTGGAGGCCCTTGATGCTGTATGTCCTGGGGCTTGAGGCTTGAGGTGTGGCAGGAGGAGCGACATATCTTTGTGGGGTAGGGGTAGTATGTTGTGGATGTGTTGAGCAAATTTCACATGGCAGAGTGTAGACCCATGTCTACACCTATGATCACCAGCTGGAAGAAGCTTCATGCTTCAGATTCTAGTTTGGTGGATCCCACATTGTATAGGCGTCTTTTTGGGTCCTTGATGTATCTGGTCAACGCTACGCCAGATATATGCTTTGCAGTGAACACACTTAGCCAGTTCATGCTTTAGCTTAGGAGGGTGCACTGGGTAGTTGCAAATCACATTCTTCACTACGTGCAGGGGACTGTTGATTATGGTTTGGACTATAGGCGGGGAGATGGAGTGAGGTTGGCAGGTTACACAGATTCAGATTGGGCAGGTTGTGGTTATGACAGGAAAATCACTTCAGGGTGTTGCTTCGGATTGGGTTTGGCAGTGGTGTCGTGGTTCAGTCGAAAGAAAAAGTCAATTACTTTGAGCTCTTTTGAGGCTGAGTATATGGCTGCTAGCCAGGCTAGTTGTGAGGCCATTTGGTTTCGCAAGTTGTTGTATGACCTATTTGATGAGGGGTTGAGACCGACAGTTATTCACTGTGATATCAGAGTTGCATTAAACTCACGGGGAATCCAGTGTTTCATGACATGTCAAAACACATTGACATCAGATATCATTTCATCAGGGACTATGTTTAGAAGGGGGTAGTGAAGCTGGAGTATATATCGACAGATGAGTAGGTGGGTGATGTTCTCACGAAGTCCTTGCCAAGAGGCAAGCATGTCCATTTTAGGGACAAGATGGGTTTGGTGAAAAACACTTTCCTTGGTAAAAGGGAGTGTTGATTTTTATTTTACCTTGGACAATTGGTTTCCCATGGGTTAGTCTCTACATAGAGAAAAGTGTCCAAAATAATTCTTTTCCTAAGTGTGACTTTATAAGTGAAAGTGACTTTATAAGTGGTAAAGTCAATGTTAAATTATAAAGTGAAAAGTGACTTTAGACATAAAGTACAATGTGGGTACTTTATTTCATGGGTGAGTTAAAAAATAGAAAGTGAGAATTAAATGCACATTTATTCTCATCCCTTGATTTAAATGAATCTGAGTCATTAGATTTTAGGGTTGCCCAAAAGTCATTTAGGGAAACAAAAGGGGGAAAAGAAAAGAGAGACTGCATTCATTCTTCACGAGCAGATTGGAGAAAGGAGGTTGAGAGTTGGAGAAAAGTTTTGAAGGAGAAATTTGTTGCAGCAAGCTGAAGGAGTGATTTCTGGGCAAAGTTGGGCACGCAAATCAAGGCATAGAAGACAACAGAAGGTACAATACGAACAACTTTTAATGCTGTGAGTTGCATGTCGTTCGAGAGAAGTTTTTGATATTTTTTTTTGAAAAAATACATATAGTACGTACAATGATACGGAAATCCTTATAGTTTGTATGGAATCTGTACAGTACAATCCGTATCTGCACAGTACATATTTTCAGCTTCAAGTGGGCATGGAAATCGAGGCAAAGTGTGCACGGTTTTCAAGGAGTTTTGGGTTGAAGAGATAAGTTGCATTTTGCTGTTTTGTTTTGTCTGCAAATGTATTTTTCCTAAACTTGAAAGATAAATAGATTTGAAGAGCTCTCTAACAGGTTTTCCCCGAAGAAGATTGAAGGGGTTTTGCCTAGGTCTAAGTTGACCAAAAATCTGTGTGTATTTTTATGTGTATTGTTGGTCTGTTTATGCCCATATTTATTTTCAGCATGTGTTGACAGTCCCATGTGTTTTAATCCGAAAATTTCATTTCCAGAATTCTATATGTTGAATGTATGTTTATGGGAAAGGGCATTTAACTGAATGGGAGTGATAAGGTGAAATTAAACTGGGTTGGGATTGCAGCAAACTTTTTAGTCATCAAATTTCAACAATAGGGACAAAACCTTCAGTTCAAGAGGAGCGGACGTTCCTTCTAGCTCTACTAGGAGGAGGTTTAGATGGGCCAAACAGACTTTGAGAGATGCAAAGGAGTATGTGGAGACTCCTAGTAGGATGTTTAGGAAGAGTAGACCACCAACTAGATTTTCTAGCGACATGGCCTTGATGAGCAACATTAATGATTCCGAGCCTTCTACATTTGAAGAGGCAACAAATCAGTAGGTTTGGAGGGATGCCATAGTGGAGTATAGTTCCATCATGAGGAAAGATGTGTGGGACATAGTGTAAAGGCCTGAGGGGAAGTCAGTGGTCACTTTTCGATGGATCTATAAGATCAAGCATGCAACAAATGGCAGTGTTTAGAAGTACAAGGTGAGGTTCATGACGAGAGGGTTCTCTAAAAAAGAGGGAGTGGACTATGAGGAGGCCTTTGCACTTGTTGCCATATATGCATCTATTAGGGTTGTCATATCTATTGCTTCAAAAATGGGGTTGAAGGTACATCAGATGGATGTGAGGATTGCCTACCTCAATGGGGTGATTGAGGAAGAGGTGTATGTTGAGCAACTTCAGGGATCTGAGGTGCATGGGAGGGAGTCCCTTGTATGCAAATTGAAGAAGGCCCTTTATGGACTTAAGCAGGCACCACACTCATGGTACTTCAGGATCGATGGGTATCTTCTTTGATTGGGCTTCACCATGGGTGAGGTGGACTCAAACTTTTACTATGTACTTGTTGAGGGTGAGTTGCTCATCTTGATTATCTAGGTTAATGTTCTCTTCTTGACGAGATTGGAGAAGCTCATTGGGATGTGCAAGAAGGACCTTGCTTCGGAGTTTGAGATGAAGGATATTGGGCTCATGCACTACCTTTTAGGATTGGACTTGTGGCAACAACCAAGAGAGATTTTCCTTATGCAGGGCAAGTATGTAGTTGAGATTCTGAGCATATTCAGGATGAAGGATTGTAGGCCCATGTCTATACCCATAATCACTGACTTCAGGGAGATTGATACCTTTGAGATGAGTTGGTGGATCCCACTTTGTATAGGCAACTTGTTGGTTTCTTGATGTATCTGGTTGATACCTGGCTTGATCTATGCTCTGCAGTGAAACACACTCAACCAATTTATGGTTGAATCGAGGCGGGTTCATTAGGTGGCAGTGAAGCATGTGTTGAGGTACCTTTGTGGTACAATGGATATCAAAGTTGGTGGAATACAGGCGTAGGGGTATACAAATTCTTATTGTGCAGGGAGTGTAGTAGACAAGAAATATACTTCTGGGTATCGTTTCAACTTGGGGTCAATAGTGATCTTGTGGTTCAACAAGAAGCAACATTCAGTGGCACTTAGCACAACAGAGGTGTACATGGTAGCAAGTTTGGCGAGTTGTGAGGCCATTTGGCTTTGCAAGATTCTCACAGGTTTATTTGATCTCGAGATGGGACCTACCATGATACATTGTGAAACAAAAGCTGCATCAAGCTTTTAGTGAATCCAATATTTCATGATAAGTCCAAGCACATAGAGATCATGTATCACTTCATCAAAGACATGGTCTAGAGAGGTGTTGTGAGATTGTAGTACATATGTATAGGGGAGCTGTAATGACCCATCATTAATATAGAGAGCACAAGAATATTAGCATGCATGCGATGCATGCATATGATAGCTACATATGCATGCATCGCATGCACCGCACTAGTAACTATATTTTAAATTAGCTAAAATATTAAATATCCTGACACTCCTTCAAATAGAAAAGTTGCATTCACCCATTAGCACACATATTACTTAATGCATCATGATTAATGAGCAATTACCAATGATATTAAGTTAAAAAGTATAAAGTAAAAGGGTTATAAAAGAAATAGATGTAAAAATTAAGTGAATTCTTAAAAGAAGTTATATAATTATCTATCCCAGAATTTTAATAAAGTATGTCAATAAATTATTAAAAGGATAAATTAAATCAAAATAAAGTTCCTATGTATGAACTTAGGACATTTTAATTAAACAAATAAAATCTTTAATCAGAACAAAATCACACATGTCAATATATCCTTAAAAGAATGATAAGACTCACAACATTGAGGAGGTGTCGTTGAGAAAGGAAGCGGTGGGCTCGTTGGTGGAGAGAGTGACCACCGCCAAGGAACAGTACATAAAGAGAGGCTGAAGCTGAAGACGGGGGGAGAAGACTCGCTGGTGGAGAGAGCGACCACCGCCAAGGAATAGTACATAAGGAGAGGCCGAAGCTGAAGACGGGGGGGAGAAAGGAGAGGAAGATTTATACACAGTGTTTATCATCAGGAACAATTGAGCCTTACTTGTTTTGAAGTTTCTGGGCACGGGGAACAGTTGGCTTTTGCTAAGAAGCTTACTGGATTGAGCAACCAGGTTCTGCTCAGTTTGGCTGGGTGGTTTCGGTCTTTCAGTAACGAGAGCGAACTTGAGAAGTTCTGAAGCATCTTCATCGCAACATCCGCAGCAGACCAGGTAAGTACTTCTCATCGAATCAATTAATATAGTTTCAAACTCCTTTACAATCTTTACAGTTTCAATCAATCTTTACAGTTTCAGTAATGGCTCTTTAAATTACGGTCACTACAGGAGCCGAGTGCAGATTTCTCACCAAGCCTCTAATAAAGGGGAAGTTTGTGTTTTACAAGGACAAGCTAGGGGTGGTGGAGAATCCCTCCCTGAGTAGGGAGTGTTGATTTCTGTAGTTGCGGAAGGTCTTCTTCTAGCTTTGTGTCTTGGCATGGAGAAGACTTCGATTTGCCTCTTTAGGTGCTTGCATTTGAGGTGTAGGTGATTCTTGATTTCTTTCCAAAGTTTAACTTAGGAAAAGTTCAATACTTAAGAACTATTAGGCCTAAGTCTAATCATAAGTAAGTTACTTTATTTAGGTGACTTAGACTATAAAATCTCAACTGTTGATCTCAAGTGATCTTAGGATTTAATCATAGGCATTGATCACTTAGAAAATTAGGGTTAAGGATTTGGCCTAATGTAATCGTTAAATAAGCCTAATTATGAGTTGAAAGACACATTATTATTGTTGAGTGTTTGAGCAAGAAATTTTCTCAATAGAGAGGCTTGACTTGACTAAAAAGGAAGAGGAGAAATTTGTTGAGGAGCTGAGTTGGAGAGAGAGAGGGTTGAGTATGACAAGAGAAGGAAGGTGGGTTTTCTGAGAGGAGGCTGAGTCCACATGTACGACAACAGCTGGCAAAGCCCACACGTGCAGCAGCAAGGGTGTTATGCAACAACTGTACAACAGGTCGATTTCTTCCAGCTGATAGTGAATTTCTGAGGTCAATTTCAGGAGGCTGAGTTACAGGTTTCCTTGTAGGAGTAAATTTTCTCTGTGGGTCTAACCCATATTTTCCAGGTTTAAATTAAAGTGACAGATAATTGTTTGGGTGAAGTTTATGCTATTACATGTTTGATTTTCTGCAATTATTTTCTGCTGTAAATTATTTTGAGTTAATATACCAACATATTTATTTTTTCATCGGTTTTAGAGTTTATTTGAGATAAATATTTTTTGGGTTTTGTTTAAATTGTTGAAAAAAATAGATCAAAGCTGATATAAAGAATTTAACAGGTTTGGTCCTTGAATTGGTTCAATCTTGAACTGGCTAGATGTGACTTAGTAAATCTCACATGTTTGGTCGATTCAGTCCTTAAATTGGTTGGTTGGACTAGTTGAAGTTAGAATTGGTCTTAAATTGGAGACTAGTTTTGTACATCGATTTGGGTCAATTTAGGGCTAAACTAGTTTAGAATCAGTGGGTTCAGTGTGAACAGGCAGTTTTGATAACATTGATATTGACAAAGCTACCAAGAATTCTAATGGATGAGTTGCTGGCATGTGCGTTCATTTAGAAGAATACTCTTATTACCTTAGGCAAGTGTTTACTTTTAAGGGCGAACAATTGCCCTTTTGTTTAAAAGCACTAAAAAATGTGAATATAACTGATTAAATGAGTCCTATGATAGTATGTAGAAATAACAGTTTACAAAACTAATCTCTTAACATACTTGATGGAAAATAAGTCATTCTTTCCATAAAAGTTTCTACTAAGGAGCTAGGTTTTAACTTGACACTAACATTGTCCAAACAATTGACATTTCACTCCTTAAAGGCACACTTGCCATTCACTACATCTTTTTGTGAGAGACTAAAGTATGGGGGTAGAAAAACATGGATTCCTACCCACATATTTGTTGAAAATGTAGCGAGCAAGGTCTTTTGGCTTGTGCCTTAGCCAATCAAGACCTCGAATTGTCCTTCTCTCAATATGAGTGCGAGCTCATGAGTTAGACTTCAGTTAGGATGAGTTTATTTCGAGATTATTGGAATAATCATCATGATGGCATGCGTAGAGTTGGAGCTTCAATTGGGTGGAGTCTTCATCAATTTGACTACAAAACAAGGTGGCAATTACCAATTCAGTTAGAGCAAGTTAGTCTTTAGTCTTGATTGAAGGAAGAATGAGTTAATACTCCAAGAGTTGATTGGAGAGAGAATCAATTGGACTCTTAGTTAACTTGTCGATTAAAACTTTTCTAAATTGAGCTAGGCCTCTTGCATGCTCGAATTGGGTCTATAAAGAGGAGGATAGAGGCATAGGAAATGATAAGTTTTGTACACAAGGTTTGTGAGACAAGACAATTCATGAGTTTGTGAGATCATCCTTGATTGTGGAGAGCGCAAAGAGCTTGTGTCCTAAAAAATAGGATATCACAAGTGCGCAAGGATTTAGGAGATTGATTGTGCATAGACTTGAGGAATCTTGCATCCTAAGAGAGTAGGAGCCACAAGTGCGCTAGGAAATAGGGACTTGTGTGCTAGGAAATAGGAGCTCCTTGTGTGCAAGGAGATAGGAGAAATGCACAAGGAAATAGGGGCTCTAGTGTGGAAGGAAGGAGTAGGATCGAGTAAGAGGCATGGAAAGTCGAGGCTATTCAATAGAGGAACAATTGCGTGCTAGAGGGCCAAAGATCAAGCAGTGATTAAGGCAAGCTGAGATCAATTTTATCAGCTGAGGTTAGTGAGAAGCAAAACGCTTTCTCAAAGACAAATTGCTTTGTAGTAGATCCAATTGCTAAAGAACAATCAATAAAGTACAACAACTAAGGAAGTAGGTTTTCCCTATTGGGTTTCTTGAGTAAACAAGCGTGTCAATTTGTGTGATGTGTTTTTAACTTTGGTGTTTATTCCACTGCTTATAAGTTATTAAGAAACTCTATATCTTGGTGAAAGTAAATTTTGTTTCAATATTTAGTTGCCTTTTTTTTCCAGTTATTCATCTAAGTAGTTGCAGAGTTTCATGGAAATTTAACATGGTATCAAAGCAGAGATCATCATAGAAATCAACACCAAATTGATCAGTCCGTGAAAAGCGTAGATTAGGCAGAAGGCTTGCACTAGAGTTTTGAAGAGCAGTATGGCGTTCCAAGGACTAAGTTAGATCACAGTTTAGAGGAAGCCTCGAACTTCTTCTCATGGAAGGAGCGGATCTCAGTGTTGTTGGAAGATATTGGGGTGCTAGAATCTATGGTAAATCAAATAAATCCACTTTAAGATGCCCAACAGTTGATCCAACATAACAAGAATGACACCAAGGCGAGAATAATTATTCTTGAGGGGGTCAGAGACCACATTATCCCTCATCTCTATGGGAAGAAGACAACATATGAGATGTGGAAAGCCATCTTAGATTTGTATTAGGGTTCCAGTGATGCCAGGAAGCTTGCTCTCAAGGAGAAGATAAGGAGTATCTGGATGAGAAAAGCAGAGTCCATCATCACGTATCTTTCTAATTTCACTCAAGTTCAGGATGAGCTAGGTGGTGTGGGTGATACAATAGCAAAAAAGGTCTTGTGAGTCTTGCACTTTTGGGCCTCCGTAAGTCTTGGTATGGTTTCCAGGATGTAGTAAGTGGAAAAGAGAATATTTCGAGTTGGGAAAGGTTATGGAGTCACTACATTCAAGAAGAGATCTGGAGAGGCACAAGAGCTGGTAGAAAAGCTCCAACAGAGGACAAGGAGAAATTTGTCCTGACAAGCAAAGTGTTATGAATATAATTCATGACAATTGACATAAATAAAATTAATTTAAATATTAAATAATTAAATATTAATTAAGTTAAATAAGTGATTAAGTGAAAAGGCATGTCTAAAAGACATGCCTAATCATGAAAGGTCACTTGCTGAGGTATAAAAGCAGGGTCCTCATTGTAATCTTATATCATCTTATACAATTATATATATTAATAAATTATTATTATTAAATACCTATGTGTATTTTTACATTCAAGTCTTCAAGCTATCAGTTTTCTTGCTTCAGCGTAAGTTTTTATGCTTCAGTGGTATCAGAGCCATGGCACACGATATAATCATGCGGGCTTTTGAACGTAGTTAGCCGCACAATGTGCCATTATGTTCACATCTTGGTTACGTTGAACAATTTAGTATTCAAGAAGCATTACGACATTTAGAAAAATCATTTGCAGAAGTTAGTCGAAAGGAAAGCGATAACAAGGAAAATGATCTAGATAATAATTCCGATGAAGCTTATACAGATCAAGATGAGGATTTAGATAAAGTTGATCTTGTAGTGAATAAGGATGATCTAGATGAACATAATGATTCTGATGTAGCTGATATAGATCAAGAAGATTATAATGTTGAAAATCCAGATGAAGTTGATCTTGATGTGGATGAGAATGATATAAATCACGAATCACGATGATGATCTCGATGAAAATGATGTCGATAAAAATAATGTAGGTCAAGATGATGATCCAGATGAAGATGAAATGGATGATAGGGAGTACATAAACGCAGTTGTCGCAGGTGAAGAAGAGGATGATCAAGTTACTTTGTTGGAAGAAGAACTTGAAATATTTACAGATACTGGAGATATAGCGAATTTGAATGGGGCTAAAATGAGGGATTTAAATAACGTGTTTCCTTTGGATTATGGTCCATAGTTGGGTCTTGATAATAGAATTGTCAATTTGCAATGGCTCAAAGAAGCATGTGATCAGATTGTTATTGCGAGAGGTGGATCACAGGTTTCTGGAGATGAACTGGCTATGTTGTTATGTCAGGTGTTGGATTCTGATAAGAGAGGGGATGAGATAGCTGGGGAGATACTTGATATGATTGGAGATGACAGATTTGAGATAACATAGAAAATATTACAACATCAGAAAGAACTTGTCGATATGGTACACAAAGGGTTGTTGGTATTAAAATCCAAGAAAACATCTTCCTCATCTATGCCTAGTTATGGCGACCACAGTGGGAGAACTCGTCGGATCTGTATGCCTTCAAATGCAATCCCTCCATGCTGAGAACCTCAAGACCCAAATATTCGGTTATCATAAGAATATCTCAAGTTTTCAGCCAAGGCAAAATCTTTGTCCTCTATTCCACCCGCTTCAACAAGAATTCCGTCACCTGTACTCGCGCGTCCGTTGCCCTTACACACCACTGCCTCTATCTACCCTCTCAACAGTTGGAAAATACACACAAAATGCAGTAAATACTGGAAAAGTTAACATCTTTGTGGTCGATCAAGCGCTTGTGAATAATTACGTGGTGTTAATGCATCTTGGATTTTTCGATGGGGATCCGCTGAAGCAAGAGTTCGGGAATCTAGGCCTGAGCGATGTGTGCACTGGGGAGTATCAACAACTAGTTTTGGACGTAGCCAAGCAAAGCATTGTTCTTTTGAAAAACGATGGTTCATTGTCATTATCACCTAACAACACAAAGTCTTTGTTAGTTATTGGTCCCAATGCAAATGTAACCAGAGTTATGATCGACAATTACGCAGGAGTGCCATGCAAATATACCACGCCTTTGCAAGGTCTGCAAAAATACAACAAGGCAATTTATCAGCCAGGATGTGTAGATGTTTCTTGTAACGGGAGTGGATTGATCAATGCAGCAGTGCAAGCAGCAACAACTGTAGATGCAGTAGTATTAGTTGTGGGTCTTGATCAGTCAAAAGAAGCCGAAGGTCGTGACAGAGTGGATTTTCTCTTACCTGGAAACTAGGAGAGCCTAGTAACTAATGTGACCAGTGTTGTGAAAGGACCCATCATATTGGTTATCATGTCAGCAGGGCCTATTGATATATCATAACGCTGCGGTTCACGCTGGGGTTCAAACGCTGTTTGTAGGTTCAATACTACGCTGGGTTTTTGGGAGTAGTTACCGTCAAACGCTGTGACTTTCTGGTTGACATTTCCAATATATATATATATATAATATATATATTATGGAAATGTCAACCAGAAAGTCACAGCGTTTTGACGGTAACTACTCCCAAAACCCACGTAGTATATATATATATATATATATATATATATATATATATATATATATAACTATATATCATATATAGTATATAATAATTTCAAAAATTAAATCATTCATATGATTAAATTAAATATATATATATATATATATATATTATTTAAAAAAAATCTTATTAAAAAAATACTATTATTAAATAAAAAACAAAAATCCAAGGGAATATTATTGATGAGCTACATGATGAAATGATTCCCAGATTATATACAGATACTAAATGAAGAAAATCGGCAGTATTAAAGCTTTGAGGACAAAGCTTCCGAAGGAAGAGGCTATGTTATGAATATAATTCATAACAATTGACATAAATAAAATTAATGTAAATATTAAATAATTAAATATTAATTAGGTTAAATAAGTGATTAAGTTAAGTGAAAAGGCATGTCTAAGAGACATGCCTAATCACGAAAGGTCACCTACTGAGGTATAAAAACAAGGTCCTTGTTGTAATCTTATATCATCTTATACAATTATATATATTAATAAATTATTATTATTATTAAATACCTGTGTGTATTTTTACATTCAAGTCTTCAAGCTATCAGTATTTTGTGTTTCAAGGGCAAGAAGATCCAAGGAGAAATCGAGTATAGTCAGAAGTGTTGAAGAAAGTGTAACTAGGTTCAGTCTTCATAAATATATCTGTGATATTTGTAAAAGATAAATTATTTTTATGATATTTGTCAATGAGTTTTTTGCTCATTGAAGTAGGTCAAGCACATGATTAAGTGCTTCTAGGAAGTCAGAGTCAATGTATTTATGTAAGACCCTTTGAGGGCATGTTACACTATGTATAAAATGATATAAAGGTCAAAGGAATACCTCCAAGCAATGTCAAAGTCATCTCCTTGCAACGAAAGTCTTCAAGCAACAAAATAATGAAGAAATAGTCAAGTCGGCCTAAAGTCAGCAAGTCAGCCTCAAGTTGGCCTAAAGGAGGGACAATCCTCTATATATAGAGGCTGTCCGCTCCCTCTCAACGTCAATGAATCATATCTGAAATTAACGAAGATAGAAGCCGAGAAGAAGTGAAGGGAAACAAGTCTAAAAGGGTCTCCAAAGTGCAGCGAAGAAAGGAGGAAGAAAAGCGAAGGTACAAGACTGTGTCTAGGGCTAGAAACTGTCACACGTGCAAGGAAAAAGAGGGTAAATTTGCGGGTATAACAGTAGCTAGAGAACAATCCAAGAATCATCATTGTTTGGGTTAGGAATTAGGCCTACAAGGTCTCTCAAGTCAAGTGAAGATGTCTATCTCTCTAGCAAAGGTAAAGGACCCTAATTCTCTAGGGTTCCTACCATACGTGGAAAAACTAGGGCTGTTGTTCAGTCATATCAAGTTTGCAGACCTACCTCAAGAAGGATCTCGTTCGATCAAGAGAAGGGTGTCTCCTTCAGTGAAGAACATCTTGAAGAAAGGAAGAAGAATATATTATCAAGAAGTTGACATAGCTAAGATCTATCTCTAGACAAAGCAGTGAAGAAAATGATGAAGTGCTAGGAAGCAAAGTGCCGGAAGGAGGAAGTTCATGGGCCGGGGACCATAGTGCAGAAAGGAGAAAAGACTTGACTTGTGCCTGGAAGACATCCTAGTCAAGGGTTTGGGGTTTGGCATTGATCAATAAGAAGCTTCAATAAGAGAAACTTACTAAAGGGTTTTCCTCTCAAGAGGAGAGGTTTTGGCCTTGGAAGAGAGCCAACATCTTGTGTTCTTGTTCTTATGTTTTGATAGCAGTTTGATGAAGTACACACACATGCATTAATAAGAAGAAGAAGACTAAGCTAACAAGGAAAGTAAAAAGACTCCACAACTTGTTATCAAGTCAAGAAGAATCACATTACACCCAATTTCCCTAGATTCTCAACAAGAAGGGCGAGAAGAAGTATATGAGCAAGATCAAGTGCTTCCCTTACCATGAGTTTGGGCACTATGCCACTAAGTGACCTAATCAGAAGAAGGAGTCCATTAAGGATCATGTGGCTGCATCAACGGAGGTAGATGTGTTTTTTGCCCAGTTCGAGAATGATTTCTCATTTATAGCTTGCACGGGAAGCGCAACAGACAACAACATATGGTATATTGGTTCAGGAGCATCCTTGCACATGACCGGGAATAAGAAGTATTTCAACCACTTGAAGGAGAGGGACATACAGTTTCAGATTGAGCTAGGAGATGATGGCATGTATGTGCCTAGAGGAGTTGGTATTGTTATTTTTGAGAGGGAGTCAAGTAGCTCTCTCCATCTTAGAGATGTCCTCTATGTTCCAAGCCTGAAATATAACCTTGTTTCAGTAGCTACCTTTGAGGACAAGGGTTATGGCGTCATCTTTAATAGAGGTAAGGCTTATCTCCAACACTTAGCTTTTGCATGTAAGAAGCAGATAGCTGTGAGGATGAAGAATCTCTACAAGTTCCAGGTAGAGACATGCACAACCTTGAGCACCAAGGCAAGAAGTTCTCAGAATAGAGAAGTGATGGTCAAGGAGAGTAGAGCTCTGGGGAGTCCTTAGAGCAAGAGCAGGGTAGAGTACTTGAGAAGAAGCTACTCAAGATGGAGCCTCAGCCAGTATCTCAGTTTGAGTCTCGGCTAGTTGGCAGTTAGGCCGACTAGTAGGATGATGAGGAGCAAAGCCCAGGGCAAGTGGAGGCAGTCACTTAGTCAGTGACTCCCAGTATACGAAGAGTTTGAGCCAAATGGGCAGGAGAGTTGTTTGGGGAGGATCATAAGAGAGTTGGACCTCCCAGTACCACCTTTAGGCAGAGTAGGCAGCCACCGAGATACACAGGGTACATGGCACTTATCGCTGAGGTGGTAGACTCGTAGAGCATGGTTGGAAAGAACAGGTCATCAGATCAAATTCCGTAGGAGAAAGCAGGGAAGTCTTCTAGTTCAGAGGGAGCAACTGTAGCAACGAATAATGTGGTGGTGTTGGAGACAAATCTAGGTTGAGGAGGTTCTTCCAGAAGTGTTAGAAAATCAAAAGGCATAAAATGTTTTCTTACTTTGATAATAACTTGTGATAATTATTAATTATATTGTCTTCTTATGTCTTCTTTTCATCAAGCAACTATCAAACCATAAAGAACATGAAGATCACATGAACAATATAACACAATATGTAGGCTCTCAGCCAGGGCAAAACCCCTCTCTTATAGGAAAACCCAACCAAAATTCATTTCTTCTTATAGAATCAAGACAAAATGAGACATTCAAGACCTTTAGACCAAGCCAAAGATTTCCTCCAAGCACCAAGTCAACCTTCCAAGAAATGTTGATAGGGCAAGAATATTGTCATCAATTGTTGGAAATACTGAGAGGGGGGCTGAATCAATATATCTTTTCAATTCTTATTTTTACCAGTTAGATCACATATTATTAGAACACAAAATGAACAATAAGAATAAATACTTTTATTAATCAACATAACGAGGACTTCAATCCTCTTCTTTACAATAAATCGAGTACACTATAGTGTAGGGCTCCAACTCTAGATGAAGATGCCGATCTCCAATCCACCAGGCTCCAACCTGTGCTTTGCCAAGCAATGACTTGGACTTCACAAGGCTCTGAACTCTAGGACCGCAACCCTATCTTCCGAAGGCACCAACCTTGTCTCTATAAGGCTCCAACCTTTAGGGCTCCAACCCTATCTCTGATTCTTTGGTACATGCTCCAACAATCAGCCTGGTTTTCTTGAGGACTCCTATCCTCTAGGGCTCCAACCCACAACTTCAATTCTTCAATATGGATTCAATGATTCTTCACGAGTCCCAATATCTTTTGCAACGAGCTCTGACAATATCTTCACCTTTAGCACTGCCTTAAAACGATCTCCAATGCACTTAGCTCATCAATGACAACTTTGTCTTCTCATGAAGGTGTCTCCACAACTCTTCATGTTACCCAAACAAAATTTTCCAAGGTTACGTCATGACAGCTTCAATGCATCATGGCCTTCAATGATCTCCACAAATATTCAATACGGTGCTTCACAAAGTTCTTTAATACTCAAACTGTGTAGCCTGCTCCAAAGCACTGCCAACCACTGTCCAATTTAGGTCTGCACTAAATCCTCAAAGACTGCTTTTAGCTTGCTCCATTTAAGCCCTTATCAATTGCAAACCTGATATGCACACCAAATTCAAAGGATCTTCAACATGTTGATTTTTGTAGCATCGGATGTGATCTAGCCACGAAATTTGGTGGAGAGGCTAGAATACATGTATTCTCCAAAACCCATAAATTGTTTCTAGAAGTTCCACCTAGAGACGACTTAATTAAAATAATTAATCATTTTTAATGTATTCCTAAGTTTAAACTTAGGAAATGTGATTAATTAAAGGGTATTAATTAAATCTGGTGTGAAACTTCTGGAATCTAGATAAAGATGAGGATCAACTCCTAGTTAATCTTAGCCCTTGATTATGTTTTAATCTTTGCCGTTGGTGCTCCAACGAGAGATGATAAGGAGGAGCTTGATGGGCACTTGGAGAACACACTGAGATATTGAGATCTAGAGATCGAATTCTCAAGAGTAGCAACGTTGAGTTGTCAGAGAGAGATCGATTGATCTTCTTGCAGTGAGGGGTATGGATAGTAGATCAGAGGGGATTATTCCAGTCTGAGTGAGTGTAAGGCAGAGAAGGCATCGAGAGGTCTAGAGAGGCAGCGCAGTGCCACACAGAGGCAATGCAGTGCTTCAGAGGGAGTCCACAATTTTGTTGAGGAGCAGTCGAGATCCAGTGCCAGAAGCTGGGGTGTGAGTCCGAAGGGCCAGATGGTCGAGTTTGGTCGAGTTTCCAGTCGGTAGAAGGTCGGAAGGAGGAGGTGACGCAGTCCCTTGAGCTGTGACACAGTGACTGCGTGAACCCATGCAAAGACTACATAGAGATAGCGTAGGGCAGCTCATCCAGAGCCCAGATTAGCGTCAGATCTCCAGTGACAATGTGAGATATTTTCTCACTATCTCTTTGCCAGTTTATTCTCTGTATTGGATAGCCGGTTTGGGCATCCAATGATTTGTACTCAGAAAATTACTGCTTAATAATAAAACCCGCAACTGCTACAACAATTTTCTTGTATTGGGTTTTTCCGGGGACATTGGTCCAAAAATAACTGTGTATATGTGTGTGTGCATCTATTCTTCAGCATTATTTTTCTTCTGCAATATTTTTTGTTTGTGAAGGCTGCAGTGTATGTATTTGATATCTGCCATTGAAAATTGCAAATAATTTGTTTAAGTAATTTACCAAATAGGAGAAATATTATCAGTTGCTACAGTAGGATTCCGAATTTCAGAATTTTCCCATGGTTTCAGAGCACAGTTCGTAAGCCGAAGAGCTCAGAGCAAAAAGGGAGAAGTGGGCTGAATTTTTGCGTAGGTAGCAATTTGAAACCCCAGGGGCAACATATTTCCTTGGTCAGGAGGGTTAGTTTTTTGTGGAAATTTTACTTCTCTGAGTGAGTCGACAGAGGATAAAATTTTCTAGATTGAAGAGTACTAGAGGCAGAGGGAGTAGCAACAGTTTCCTTGCATAGCAAATCTTTAGCTAGGATGCAGATTTTGCCGCAGTTTGCTAGTGCAAATAGCGCCAGGAGGAAGAGCACACACTGAGGGAATTCTTTCCTCAGGGGACTTTTAGCCAAGAAGTTTGAATTTTCCTAGCAGAGCAACAATAGTTGTGTGCATAATTTCTCACTCCAAAAGGGAGTGCGAAGAGCTGGGTAGTAGCTGTGCAGAGGAGCAGAGGAGGAGTTCGACATTTTCAGAGAGATAGCATTAGCAGGGTTGAGAGATCAAGATCAGTTGGACAAACCCTCCAACTATGTGATCTAGAGGCTAGAAGTTCCTGCCTTCTAGATGAACATGATGTCAAGACTTATGTCGATAGTGTGGTAGCTGTACCTACAGATGCAGACCCGCTTAAGAAGTACAAGAAGGAGATGTGGAAAGCTAAGAGGCTGATTTTTGATGGGGTTCGAGATCACGTGGTATCTCACATAGCTCACAAAGATGGCAAAGATATTGCCAGGCAAATCTGGAAAGCACTTGCTACACTATACGAGGGATCTTCTGAACAGTGAAAGATGTATCTTGAAGAGAAGCTGAGATGCATGAGGATGTGGAAAGGGGAGCATATAGATCCCTTCCTTACAAGGCTTCAAGATGTCCAGGACCAAGAGTCTTCAGTAGGGTCAGCGCCCTAGCCTATAGAGTTGGTGCGATTAGCTTTGAAGAGCGTTTTTGAAGACTGGCAAGTTTTTATCCAGAGTATCCTGGGTAGAGAACAACTGCCAGAATGGGATCGTATGTGGGCTGATCTACAACAAGAGGAGATGAGGCGAGATCAGGTGAAGAGCACCATCAGTGGTGCTAACAACAACAGTGGGATGAAACAAGTAAAGGAAGAGGAAGATGTGGCTCTCGCATCTAAGGGGCAACAGGAGCAACGTAGGAGGAAGAAGGACATTTCCAAAGTGAAATGCTTCAGGTGTGGTGAGCTTGGCCACTACAACACTCAATGCCCTCTCAGAAAGAAGGACAAGGAGGAGAAGAAGAATCAATAGGTTGCATCCGCAGAGATCGACAGGTTGTCCTCCAGATTGGAGGAAGAGTTTGCCATGATCACCGACTTACCTCCAACGGTGAGGTGGGGTGATTTGGAGTTGTAGCCCTAGAGAGCTACAGGATGGGTAGGATTCTTGAGGAGGTCCACCTCATGAATAAATACCTTGCTACAAGAGCCCAAAACATGCAGCAACAAGATGGATCGGTCGTAGTTGGTGCAGTCAGGTGCTAGAGTGACAGATGCAGTAGTTAGTAGCAGGTCAGATGCTGAGCAGCGCAGTGCAGAGTTGGCAGCAGTGCAGTTGGCACAGAGCAAAGTCAGCAACAACGCAGAGGCTTTAGTGACAACGCAGAGTCTAGCAGCAGTCAGGACTTAGGTGACAAATGCATCATACTGACCACAGTTGGTTCAATATTTTGGATGCTTTTCCATTGCAGTTGTTCTAGTTGCAACAACAACAGATGGAGAGGGAGTTGCAGTGAAGATGTAGTGTTGGCAGCAATTCAGCAGGGCTAGTAGCACCACGGATGCAACACTTATCAAAGTTGCGCAGTAGTTGGCGGGCAACAGTAGCCAGACATCAACAGCGAAACAAGAGGTGGTACAAAGACAGGGTGTTGCTTCAGTGGGTTGCAGCGATAAAACACATTCCTCGCTAAGAGGGAGTGTTGATTTTGTAGCATCGGATGTGTTCTAACCACGAAATTTGGTGGAGAGGCTAGAATACATGTATTCTCCAAAACCCAAAAATCGTTTCTGGAAATTCCACATAGAGATGACTTAATTAAATAATTAATCAATTTTAATGTATTCCTAAGTCTAAACTTAGGAAATGTGATTAATTAAACGGTATTAATTAAATTTGGTGTGAATCTTTTAGATAAAGATGAGGATCAACGCCTAGTTAATATTAGCCGTTGATTACGTTTTAATCTTGGCCATTGGTGCTCCAACGAGAGATCATAAAAAGGAGCTTGATGGGCACTTGGAGAACACACTGAGATATTGAGATCTAGAGATTGAATTCTCAAGAATAGTAGCGCTGAGTTGCTGGAGAGAGATCGAGTGATCTTCTTGCAATGAGGGGCAGGGATAGTAGTCTAGAGGGGATTTTTTCAGTCCCGGTGAGTGCAAGGCAGAGAAGGCATCGAGAGGTCCAGAGAGGTAGTGTAGTGCCACGCAGAGGCAGCACAATGCTTAAGAGTGAGTCCGCAATTTTGTTGAGGAGTAGTCGAGATTCAATGCCAGAAGCCGGGGTGTGAGTTTGGAGGGCTAGCGGGTTGAGTTTCCAGTTGGCAGAATGTTAGAAGGAGGAGGTGACGTAGTCCCTTGAGCTGTGATGCAGTAACTGCGTAAGCCAATGCAGAGACCATGTAGAGATAGCATAGGGCAGCTCATCCAGAGCCTAGATCAGTGTCGGATCCCTAGTAATAGTGTGAGATATTTTCTCACTACCTCTTTGCTAGTTTATTCTCTGTATCAGATAATTTGGGCTTCCAATGATTTGTACTCAGAAAACTACTGCTTAATAATAAAACCCTCAATCGCTGCATCGGTTTTCCTGTATTGGGTTTTTCTGGGGACATTTGTCCAAAAATAACTATGTATATGTGTGTGCATCTATTCTTCAACGTTATTTTTCTTCCGCAGTATTTTTTATTTGTGAAGGCTGCAGTGTATGTATTTCGATATTTGTCATAGAAAACTGCAAATAATTTGTTTAAGTAATTCAACAAATAGGAGAAATATTATCAGTTGCTGCAGTAGGATTCCGAATTTCGGGATTTCACGAAACAATGCTTAGAGATGCCTTCAAATAATATCTTCCTCAAGAATGCACAATAGATCTACTCCAAGAAGTCTTCAAGGTCTAGAACAAGGACTTTTAAAGAGATCTGTAAGACAATTTTCCTAGTAACTTCCACTCTTCCAACCAAAGTCTGCTAGATAATGCCAATGCTATGCTTCTAATCTTCCAACCAAGGCCTGGACAAAATCTGCTTCAAGGAGGTATCAATATTTGCCTTTTAAAATCAACCCCGAGGTAAGACCAAAAACTGTTCTCAAACAAAGTCTAAAATCTGCTCTGTCCAAGTGTCATAAGATCTGCAATTTAAGTCCAAAATTGTGTCTCCACGGGTCTGCAACAAATGCTATAATAGGTTTTTAATTGTATCTCCAAAGATCTGCTGCATATGCTATTACAGGTGTCTGAATTATTGTTTCCACAGTTAACAACAAGAAGTCTAGTCGTTATACAGGTCCAAGATTATGTTTGTAGCTCCAAGGTTATAAAGGATAGTCCACAGTTCGAGCTGTGATGAAATCTGTGTTTAGTTTACCACAGGGTCCGAGCTACAGTGAGTCTTCAACAAGTCCGAGCCTTGTAATTCTGGTCTCCACAGATCTGTCACAGATCCGAGCTCTTCAAATACTTGTCCACACACAGGTCCGAGTATTTGGGACAAGCCTTCAAGCCTTACTGTTTGGAGCTTCAAAACAGGTCCGAGTTATAACTCTACCAGTTCTCTGTCTCAAAGTCCGACTGGAAGAGATGGTGTACCCAATCACACTGATCTGAGCCTTAAATGAGCTCCCACAGGTGGCTGCCGTCCTCCTCCAGGTGACTGTTTACAAGGTTTGCTGTAACACTGTTTAGCCCAAAAATCAATCACAAAAAACTCAAAAATAATTTACCCAAACAATGTCTTCTCTGTCCTCCTCGGCTTCTTTTAACTCCTATGCCTTTTCTCTGAATTTCTGTGATCTTCACCAAATTTTTTTGATGCTTGAATGAGGTGTTCGGATTCCAATATATACTAGTTTTAACCTATGATGAATAGACACGTCCCTTGGTCAAGGAACATGAGCCTACACAAGTTGGCTTATGTTGGCTAGGATAAAGTATGTTATAACTATCTTAAAAAATCATTTTCGTCCAATCTAAGAAGAGTTAGAGGGCATGTAATAGCTTGCTGGAAAGCTCTTGACCTCCTCTACAATTCTATGCCAATTCCACTCTTAGATAAGGCCATTTTATCATCAATAAAATAACATTTGTGAAACTGTCATCATTATTTCATTTATGGCAGCCTTTAGGATTTTATGTCTAGGGCTTCTTCCTCATAGATTTTAGGCCATCAAGCTTATTAGGATTAGGGCTTTCATTTTATCTTTTAGGTCTGTAAGTTTATGACATGCAAGAAGAGAGTTTTGTTATATGTGCTCATCATTTATTTGGATTAGGGCATCTTCAAAGGCATCATGGGCATCTTGGGTTTCATTCATTCATGCTAGGGATTGTAGGGGTTCATTGATTTATGCTTGCATAGTTCTAGGCCAAACCATCTAAGGTTTCATGTAGCTAAGAAATGTACCTAGGAGGGTTTCATGGAAAAGGCTGCTTCATTCATCATTAGATCATGCATCATTTGATTAGTGAATTCTCATCATATAGATAGGTATATATAGCTAGGGAATTTGCATCATCTCATGCTTAGGGTTTTCTCCTAGAGTTTGCATGAGGTTAGGGCATAAGGGTTATTTGTAATGTCCCAAACGAAGAAAGTTTAGAGCAAACCCTTCCCTTATAATTACCATTCACTTCAAATAAAATTTCATCTAGAAACAAAAGATTGCCATGTAAAATTTTACAACATAGAACATGTAAATAACGATGATGAGCAGAAGGAAATCTCAGTTGTATTATATCAACTAAAAATAGGAGTACATAACAATATGAAATAGCTGGAAATAGTTGAGAAGCTCAAACAACCACTGCAAACTTGATCTGACCTCAAAATGGGTTGATTATGGCGCTAGATCTGGCCTCTCAAAATGAACATGCAACCAATAAGAGCTCCTGTGAATTCTGAATGAATCCACCAAGGGGAGATGGGTGCTCGCCCAATCTCTCTAAATCACTTGAGGGTTTTCATCGTGGGGCTACCAATGGAGTAGAGAACAAGGTTCTCAACCTCTCATACAAGAAACAATATCAACTCCAATATGTCCTCCAATGGTCTCCTCCTCCTCTTTTATAGATTTGATGGACTCCTCTAGAACCTTCTATTTTTTTATTATTTTAATCATGGAGCACCTTTCCCTCTTTTATTTCAATTCATATATAATATATTATAAAATATTTTTTTTTTAATGCGGGAAAGGGCTAAATTGGCCACCACGTCTCCTCAGGTTACTAAAACTCATATCTAACCATCCCATCTTGTAGATCTTCCTGTAGATCTTCTTGTTCCGGTTCCAACGAGCTATTACACCAAGGTGTTCCATCAATTAATCTCCTTGGAATGCCACCTCAAGCATAATTAATTAAGTTATGCCCAATAATAACGCTGAGTTTTGAAAGTTGTCGGAATGTGATGGAACGAAAGGCAAATTGTGTGGATGATGGAATATGTCAGGCGAATGCCATCAAATCCCATAAAAACTCCTCAACACTCCATCAAGACCCCTGATGACATAGACCTGCTCCACTGACCTGGCCATCCCTGCCCTTGAAATCCACCTTGGCTATACTATGAAGAAGAATAACAATGGGGACATGACAGTCGTCCCGCCCCAAGATTGCTTGCCCTCAAGCAATCCAAATTTGTGGACCAATCTGGTGGCCCAACGCGACTGAGACCCAATGCTTGGATCCCATACAAACCATTGGCCCACGTCAGGCCTCCAAGCTATCGAAACATGACTGGATCCTCCAATACCTGGATCCCATGTCCATCTCTGACTCAACCTGCTACTAGTAGATCCACCTGGATCCCAATGCCACCAAAGAAGGAGCATCAATGCTCCATGGCCCGTGTTGTGATATAGTTCCGACTGTGAACATTGCCCCACCAACTGTGTACCAACTCATCACCTCCCTCCAGTCCAGCCCTTGCAATCCACCGCTAATCCTGCTCTCTGAATGCTGGGATGGAATGTTGGAGAGTTGTCGACCTATATCCAACTGCCAACTAGAACATGTAGTCCCTGACATGTTTGGGGGTCTCTGCTCTACTAAGCCCCTGACTAAGGATATCACATCATCAATTTGATACCAACTCATGATCTCCCGCCAATCTAGGCCATGGACTCCGATGTAATGAACACGTATACTATGCTGATGTTGATCCATACTCAACCCATGCTGCTCTACCTGGTAAGTCGACAATATCCACTGAGAGAACCCTGTCTCTCTCTACAATAGGTACGAGTGGCCGAACTGAGCTGCGCGCCTTATCCATGTAAACCTGGAGAGGGCTGCTACCCAGAAACACTCTAGCTCTGTTGGCTGCCACTGCACTTATTTGTACCTCACCAATGGGCCGACCCAAAGATGGATACACCACCATCTCTAACAACTCCTCCATCTGATCGGAGACTCCATGCTCCTGCTATTTGCTAGCCTTCTGCAAGACTACCCTGTCAACCTCCAACACCTCCTGAAGAAAAGTGTCTGCAAATACTGCCTCCCTGGAGGCTACTTGGACATCTATCTGCTCCATTCCAATGGCTATCCCAGGAGTGTTTGCTCATCCTCCATCGCGGGCTCAACATGAGCCAATAGTTGACTCTCCAACACTAGCCTATCTCGCACATTGAATGTGTCATCTGTCTCTTGCTCCCTATGTTGAATCACCAGTCGCTCATCTGCTCTCGGGTCTCCTTCCCTCCTGGGAACAATTAACTGCTCGTCATACTCCTCTACCACACATGGATGCACATCTGGGCTGTTGACATCAACTCCACATGATTGCTTGTGCTCCTCAAAGGTATCATCATATGAACCCATGGACTCGTCCAAAGAAGAGTCCCCACCCTGAAAGTCAGAAGGAATCTACTCCTGCTCTACCTCTATCATCTCCCCAACATCACTCAAGCATGAGTGGTTAGGTCCCCAAGGTCCCTTGCAGACAAAGCAAAGTCCCTTCCACCTCATCTCATTCTTGCTGCATGATCCCCCAATCTTGAGCTGCTCCTCCCTGGTCAACTGCCTCTTGAACAACCCAATGTTCTACTCAACTAACCTCTCGGCTAGCTCATAAGCAATAGGTGAGACCAATTGCTCTCTCCTCCAAACAAACAACAATCGAGACTGCAGCCCCCGACAAATGGCATCACGACCTTTCATACATGAGGACAAGATGGATTGCATGTGTGCTATGACTCTATTAGGATGATGTTTCCTAATGCCGAAGAAGCATTGCAACATCTATAGGGTCAAATCATCACACTCCAGATCAAACAGGATCTCATAAGTCCTAGTCATGGCCATACCTCCTAGAATATCAAGCTTCTTCTTAAGGTAGAGCCTTCATTGTTGTCCAAGTCTTGGAAAGTTTCCCCTATCAGTCTGAAAACTCTTCTCATCACATCATCATTGTAAGGAGCTATAGGGGCGGGTAGTTTCATGATGTTACTAAGACAAGATGCAATTGGAAGTCTGACCCCTTCACAAGGTTCCTGTTGAAGTTTCTAAGTTTACTTAGTTTAGAAACCCTTCATGCACTTTTTTTGATTTATTCCTACCTACTTACATGTTATTTCCAAAGTAAATACTGAAAATAAACACTAGTGCATGCTCAACATATTACAGATCAGCACTAAAAGAAACAAGAACAAACACACCACATGACACCATTATTTTTGGACCAATGTCTCCAGAAAAACCCAATGCGAGAAAATCGGTGTAGCTATCTGAGGGTTTTCTTATTAAGCAATATCAGAGTACAATCTGGGTGCTGAAACTGGACTACTCAACAAAGAATTTCCTTAGCAGCTATACCTCACAGTTTGAGATAAATCTTCTCGCTGAAACCTCGGAAAATCCTTCCGAGAACTCCTTAGCACAAAACTGCTTTGCAACCCCAGCGTCTGCCCAATCTGGACTGCGTCAGCCCCTCTGTCTCACGTTGGCCCTGCGTCAGCCCTAGAGGCATTGCGTCAGCTTTCTGGGCCTTTTCGTCAGACATGCTGGCCTCCCTGGTGCTCTGCGCAACACTTGGCTACCTCTGCGTGGCCCTGCGTGAGCCCTTGCTGGCTCTGCGTCGCTCTCCTTGGCTGCTGCGCTACTCTCCCGAAACAATCTCTTCCTTCTCTATTTCTCTGTACTCAATGCTCCTCAGCTGTTCTCTCGATCACCGATTCTATCTCTCTTAGCAAACCCCGCTCTAGAGAATAGAATGACTGATCAATCTGGTGTGTTCTCCAAGTGACCCTCAAGCCTCCTCTTATACTTTTCTTGTTGACATCTCAACGGCAGAGATTAAGTCCCTAATCAATGGCTAAGATTAAATTTTAATATCTCTTGATCTGTTTAGAATCTACCCAAACCCTTTCTGGGTATTGGAGATCTCATGTGCCCCAACCTCTCCACCAAATTTCGTAGCTAGAGCACATCCGATGCTACCCCAAATCAACACTCCTTCTTAGCGAGGATTGTGCTCTAGCAATACTCCTCACTGAGTATTACTCTGATCATCCGACATTGGTACCTGTGCTGATGCTAGGCCTTCCTGCCCAACATCCTCTGCACTATTGCATCCTGTACTGTTGCCCATGGTTCTGCCACTGCCACTGCTGCATCTGTACGACAATTCCCTCTGCATGCGTGCTGTTGCTGGTCCTTTCTCCCAGCACTACATCCGCACTGCACCTCCTCTCCTTATGTTGCATCGTGTTGCCCACTACTGCACTGCAACTTAGTTACTGAGAGTAAATAACTGATCTCCCAATTTGACCTCCTTGTTGGGCTAGAGACACTCACTGATGCTGAAGCTCCCTCTACCGCTGACAAGTGCTCCCTCTCTGACCTCTCTGCTGCTGCAACAACTCCCTGCATCTTGCACCGTTGCACACCTCTTTGTGCCATCCTGCACTGGTGCAACGCTCCTGTGCCTCTCGCACTGCGGCAGCTTGCTAGCCTTGCGCTGTCTCGAGATTCCTGCACTGTATCTCTCTCTGCCACTCCATCCGCATCCGTCTCTACCCACATTAGTCAGTCCTGCTACTCCTCTTCGGGGCTTCCGTAGCAAGATCTAACCCAAGAGGTTGGGTACGTCGAGGATCCAGCCCCTCATCGCCTGTAGTTTGCCTGACTACAGTTCGATGTCTCCCCACTCTTCTCAAGTGGTGCATGTGCACTCATGGCACAATCATCGTCTGTCAACACTTCCTTCTCTACCCTTGCTGGCGTTGCCTTAGTCTCGGAAGACTCTCCCTTACTCTTCTTCCTTGGACACTAGGTCGCATAATGACCCACCTCCCCACAGTGGAAGCACTTGATCTTGGAGAGATCCTTCTTCTTGTTGGCATTATGGCACAGGTTTGGAGCTATGGCACAGGTGTTGTCCTTGATGGCAACTCTCTTTAGTAACAGATCTCAGTTCAGGCACTCAGAGAGAAGAAAAAGACATATACGCAGGTTCATCTAAACAAAGACGCGTATACACGCGGGTTATACGTTGAAAAAGAGCGTATATGTTGGGGATCATACTTTTGGTCCATGGTAGTTAGTCCTTGGGACTTGAACCTATGTTTTGGACCATGACGTCTCGACAGATGTGTTGATCGCTAGTTTTGGGTTCATGGTATAGAAATGTTATGGTTTTGGACCATGGTATTGAGGAAGGCCTAAGACTATAAAAGAGGAAGGAGATAATGTGCCAAAGGATCATCTGTATTATTATTGAATATCTAATAAAGTGCTAGAGTTGGTATATTGGTAATTGGGTTGTGATGCAGATCTGGATCTGAATGAAGGAGGAACCTTAGCGCAAAAGAAGGATAAGATATATTCATGGGTCATAATCTTTAAGCTTGAATGATAGTATCTTTATATGATTTTGATCTGTTAGATGTGGCGCTTCCTTGATCTATAAGTCTGATAATCTGGGTTAATTAGTAATTGAATATCTGAAAGAGTGAATTATCCTTTATAGATCTGTACGCAGGTTCAGTGAAGCGAAGGCGCGTATACACGCAGGTTCAGTGAAGTAATAACGCGTATACGTAGAAGTGTATGCTCGCATGTTTCAGGAAGATAAAGTAGCGTATATGTTTTAAATTGTGATCTTGCTGCTTCTGTTCACTACTGCTGTGTTCTGGGTTTTGTTTTGTGTGTGGCTACTGGTACTGTGTCTTGGGTACAGCTGTCAGAAAGATATCTACTTGATTTAGATCTAATTGGTGAAAGGTGATTGGTTGATGAAGTAATTCTTGATGATTGATTAATGTTCATGGATCCAGTCTGAAAATTGATGAAACGTGGTCCCTGGAAGAAAGAGAAGGTTGTAGCCTTCTGTAGGCCAACACCTACGTACTAGTATCTTGGCTAGTGCAAGAGCTAAGGGGGTTGTTGCTCCCTTCAAGGAGAAGCTGGAAAACAAGAGAGAGTTGTAGCTCTCTGCAGGTTGCAGCCTGCGTACTGGTAAAGGACTGCACCAGTACATTGTAAATAGAAGTTTCTAATTAAAGAAAGATAGATATGAATTGCAGCAGGTGGTTTTCACCCACATTGGGTTTCCAACCTTATATCTTGTGTTCTTGTGTATGATTGTCTTTATGCTCTGTTTTACTGTCTCTGGTTACTGGTTATTTGATTCTGCAACACAGATTGACAATCATCATCAGAAAGTTAAAGTAAATTAAAAGTTTGCTTTGTATATGCGGGTTTCCTTCTGAATAGTTGTGTATATACGCGGGTTCAATTAACTGAAGTAGCGTACACAATTTGGTTTTGGAAAAGGAATAATTGACCTGATAATACTGATTCACCCCCCCTCTCAGTATTATTTCCAACATGTTTTAACGAGCCTAGCGATAGTGAAACTCGTTCTTGTCTGAATGGACAAGCTTGTCGCTATTGGTTTTAACGAGTTTAACAACAAAGATAACTCGGTCCTTTTCAATTTTAGAGAGTCTGAAAGGGACATAAAGGAAAATCCAATGATCCTTTTTCGTCATATAATCCCTTAAGTCCGAAAAAGTATAAAACGATATGAAAGGGATGAATTTTCGATAGTTTTAACGAGCCGAACAAGACAAGCGCTTGATCTTTTTGTGTAATAATCCCTCAGGTCCAAAAATATTAAAATATAGAGAAGGGATAGCACTTCCAGTAGATTTAATGAGCTAGAGAGGCTAATTGCTCGGCAATCTTTTCACATTTTGCGAGTCAGATGAAAAGAGCTTAAAGGAGACTCGTCTTTTGAGGAATGAGTTATATTTCAGGTAGCAGCTGATTCCAGGTAAGGCTTGGAATTTTCCAATCATGGCAGTATCACAAGGATGGCTAACAGGATCACTTATCGCAGTTGTTCCTCAAAAGGGGTAAACAATCAAATGGAGGCGTATGATCAGCTAAAACATAGTAGAGGTGATGATGATAACACGACCAAGACTCAAAAGCTGATAATAATGCATTCACAATGGTTATTTACCGGAGATAGGTTCATTTTTTAAAGAGCTTAAACTCTGGGGGGAACATTTGCTCATTGCTTAGGTTTATTTTTTAACGAGCTTGAACTTCACATAAAAATTGATCGTGCCAGTCATGAAATTAGGACATCTCATCGATAGATTCAATTTTTAGGGAGCTTGCACCATTCGAAACTATGCTCCGCATCCTTTCTTTACGCAAGCTAGGAACGACCAATCCTACGAGTTTAAAGGGTTTGAGAATCTACAAACTAAGAGAATAAATGGCCGCTCTTCACTTTCATGCGAAAAGGTTTACATGCCCCCAAGTATAGTGAAGTAGAGTTTCCAGGTTACCCTTCAATTTTCAGACAAAACATTTGTTCTATTGAGAAAGGCCTACCTTTTCCAGGTTACCCTTCAATTTGCAGACAAAACATTTGTTCTATCGGGAAAGGCATACCTTCTAACGGAGGTATCTTATCCGGTCTAACCCCCTTTTCCTATACGGATGGGTGTTGGACTAGTCATATATCCTTCGCCGAAACCTACCCTATACCTAGAGTTTTCCTGCCGAAGCAGACCAGGGTGCATGCCCCCTGGGTTTCAATCACGACCCCCAAATTACTCGCGCTCTTCAGGTGGACAAACTGGAGATTGATGAGACATTCCTTACATGAAAAGACCATTTAGGAATGGTATTTGACTATTTTCCATGTGTGAGCCGAGGAACGAAAGCTGGTCTATGAGCTAGACCACTCTGCCTTCATGCGGAAAACACATTACTCAAAAGAGTGAGGAGACGATGGCTCCCATGCAATAAATATAGTCACACCCAAGGAGTAGATTGTAATCTAAAGGCCCTCGAACTACCATTACGTTCATATACACAGTTTTCCTTCTCAAAGTTATAGGCACATTCGGAAGGATCCCTAACGGTCGACTGGTTCCTTTGTCAAAGCCTGTCAGATTTCTCATCTCATGGATAAGCGATGGTGAACCAAGCGCTTTCCAAGCAGTCGAGGAAAGGATACTCATAGAAGCCCCTTCATCTATGATAGTACCGACCATGACCATTTTGTAATCTTGTACAGTGATTTGGAATGGTACATTAGATGCTAGACAAGGTCTGCCTAGTAGATTCAATCGAAGGAAACCACCAGGTTGCTTGGAGGTGGGACCGAATAGATGGTTGGATATGACTTTGACGAACTTCCTTCCTATGGTAAAGGAACAGCTAGATTTCCCCCATGTTCATTGGAGTCTGTGCTTACAAAAAGAATTTGAATGGTGTCGCTCTCATTCTCTTCGGTGATTGTATCATCTGAAGACGGACCTTCCGGAGACAAGACCGGGTTGACTACCATCTCGACCTTTTGACATTCATCTGGTGTCAGCTTAGAGGGTTTATCTTCAATGATAGATACTTCGACTGACCACAAAGGCGTGTCAGTCATATTTTCAACTAGTGATGGACTCGGTAAGAGTTTCTTATACCCAGGACGAAACCGTAGCGGTGAAGCAGAACGGTTATCCAAAACTCTCTTAGCTTCATCCAGGAAGGGACAACGGTGGACGACATGATTACCTTCTCATAGTCTACAAGGGAATTTACATTTTCCTTTTTGTCCAGAGACTTCATTTTCACTAGTTGACGGTGTACTCTCAACATGATCGTCAGTGGTTGACGACACCGGATTGTGCAAATGAGGAGACCAGTCCCTTAAGATCTGAGGGATGTGTTATCACTTAAGAAATAAAATGCCAAAAATTTCTCATACTAGCTTGATGACAAAGGTCAGTGTTAGTCTAAGTTGATTTCGTTTTTCTTTAAAGTCTGAGTCTTAGGAGGTCATGAGTCAAGTATGTATTCTTATCTACCACTGATCACCCTCATTCACCACTCATCTCATAGGGTCATGTGTTACTTTGTTATCTATCACAAAGCCTTTTAGGTAATTGCATAGCGCATGTAACCTTTTTAAAGTATTTTCACAGCGCATTTAATTTGTTTAGCAATTTCGCAGCGCAAAAGCTCATTAGGTGTTTTCACAGCGCTATTAGGTGATTTCGCAGCGCATCATTCAAAATTTAAACTAACCGTGCTGCGAAATCAGAGATTCGTGCATTCCGCAGTGAATCTTTCCCAAATGTCAAATCCGTTAAGTAAATATATGGCTGTTTCATCCTTTGTCAGTTCATGTACTCCACTTATCACGTCCCACCACCCATCTCCATTATCACAACCACTAGATTCGTTAATACACATGGAATACAAGTTCCAAGAAAAGTCACCTATGTACAAGTTTTAATGATGATTGTAAGCCTTGCATGAAAACAAATCTGCAAGATTGCAATTTTAAAAAACTATAATCGGCAAGATTTCAATTTTAAATAACATTATAATCAAGCGAGGTAGCAAATCAGGCGAGGCAGATTTTCAAAAGAGGCAGAGTTTATAGTTTGAACAGAGCTAGCATTCCCTGCTTACAAGTCATTAAAATTTCATGGAGGGATCAGTAGAGAAGAAAGAACACAGATCAAGCAAATGTCTGAGAAACAAGCCTGAAGGTTTGGATATAACATTGAAGAACAAAGATGTGGAGAAGGCATTTAAAAAAGCCGGATGTTGGAATTTTTGCAGGAAGTTACAAGGAGGTCATGCACAGGTGACTAAAGAATTTGCACTAAATTTTACAGGATTAAACTCAAAGGTGGCTATGATGGAATTGCAGGTCTCTCCAGATATGATATCCACAGTGACAAAGATTCCATGGAGGCAAGAAAATTTGTTCAAGAATTTCAAATTTGGCATGAATCCATGCAAAGAGTTTTTAAAGAAGGAATTCATTAACTCGGATTTGAGCAAGTCTGTTCCTAGGAGCTATGTCAAAGAGTCCTATGCACATTTGCTCACCTATATATAGAAATACATGACCTGTGAAGGAAGATATAACAAGGTGTATTCGTACCATTTCAAACTCCTTTTGCATTTTACAGGGAAAGCTTCTATTGATCTACCTTTTTACTTATTCCGCAGTTTGAGTAAAATGTGTGACAAGGTGCAATTGAGAAAAGAGGCTTGTGAAACTTCTTTGTTTCACCATGGCTTGATTAAGTTACTTGTTTTGCATGAACTTCAAAAGGTAGGAAAAGACTAGAATACATTTATATTCATGGCTGGTTTCAAAAGCCAGACTGGTCTCAACCCTCTAGCTACAAAAGATCTTACAACAACAGGACTTCAAACAGAAACAAGAGCCAAGAGGTTTTCAAAGTTAAAGGCAAGGAAACAAGTTAGAGAGTCTGCAAAGCCACTGACCATTCAAGATACACCTTAGCAGTCAATTAAAGAAAAAGCTCAGATCAAAGAGACTGCACATGAATCAAGCACGGGTGGAGTAGTTCAAAGAAGAAGAACGAGGAGCCAGGTGGCTAAAGAAAAGGGTAAGTCAGTAGCTATTGAAGAAAGTCCTGCTTCGAAGGGAAATTTAAATGATTTATTGCAGGAAATTGACTTTGAAGAGTCCCCACTAGTTCAAGATGATTTGATGTAGTCAGGAAAAGAGAAGACAAAGAAAGTTAAAGCCTCAAAGAAACTCAAGTTTGATGAGCAAGTTGAACAATTTGTTTTCAAGCCCAGGAGACCCATAACAAGGAAGTTTAAGCAAGTACAGGAGGTACCACCAAGGACAGATGAAACAGGGGAAGAGATACAGCCTCGTGAAAGAAAGGACAAAGGCAAAACAGCTGCCACTAATAAAGAAGATAGTATGGAAGATTTGAAAAGGAGATTGGAATCTGCCAACCTTGAGATTGCCAGACTGAGGAAAGCTGCCAAGAAACATGCCATACAACAAGATAATTATTACAGAATGAAGACCTTATGGGAAGACAAAACAACTTCAGAGGTGGTTGACTGTAATACTCAATTCCATACCTGGATAGTACCGGAAATTAAAGAAGCAAAATTCATTAGAATGATTAATATGCAATTAAGAGCTGGGATCAAGGTCATGAAGAAACAAAT
>APFE030367335.1:307282-354359 GCA_000404065.3 Pinus taeda
TATATATATATATATATATTGCATTTCCCCGTTTCCAAAATTTGGGGGGGTCATGTTTCGTACACGTGCCCGTTTCGGAAACTCGTACCCGTTTCCCCGTTTTGTGCAACTTAGGTTTTGACCCTATGAGGTACTAGCCTTGGGGATGGCAGGGCAAGTTTTGATCCCGGAGCTAGGGCTTGGCTTTTCTCCCAACTCCATGGCCGGAATGGCTTCAAAATTGGAGGAGAGCTTGAGGAAAGGCTATCGCAGGAGACCCTAGTAGATTGAATTTTCTTGATGGCTAGCTTGTCGTGAAATTGATGCCCTAGGTACCCCAACTTGGATAGACCTGGAAAGAGGTGAAAGAATATGAGTTTTAGTGAACACCCTTGGTAGATTAGTGCCATAATCTTTGGGAGAATGGAGTCTATAATGAATATGAGTAGGATTTCTTGGTTCCCCGTCAAGGAGGCCTCAAGACCACTTCGCTAGCCTTCTAAGTCAAAGTGAAGCAATCTTGCACCTTTTATACTTCGATGCACAAAGAGAATGGCTTATCAAGGTCAAATTCTTTGATAGAATTACCCCTAGGAGATTTCGTTCATATTACATGGCCCATACATTGAGAGATGCTATAATAGAGACAAAATTCCACAATTTTAAGCAGTAAATGCATGCAACAATTAGCCCTAGAACAATGAAAATACTAGTCCAATATATATGACAAAGTAAAATAAGAATAACATTAAAAGCATGTACTTACAGGTAACATAATATATCCAACCATTCACAATTGACAAGAGAGAAGCTCCAAGAGAAGATAGACCAATATCCACCCATCAAAATTCATCCATAAAGCTCCAATTCATCCTTTAGAATAAGTGCGGAAATCTCAAGAGAGAAAAGATCCAATCGAAAGTGATGATGAGAAATGATCTCACCTCACTTGTATTTATACACATTTAAGGAGTTCGAATTAGCCTCCTTGGCCTACATAAGCCCCAAAAATAAAATAATGTGCTAATAATACAAGTTTTGGTGACAAGCCCACCAAACTAGCTCATGAATGAAAAGATAAGCCTCTCAAGTGGTCAAATAATAATCTATGCATGTCGTAGGGTCCTCTAAGAGGCCTAATGAGGTCCATGGGTGCCATAATGAAGAGAAGGACCCTCAAAAGCAGTGGACAATGGGGTGGCCCCTTGTAATAACCCGTGGTGCTCCAAATGACATCTGGGGGCACACAAGTGTCCTCATGGGTTTCCAAACAAATCAAAGATGCCTTTAGGTCACCCTCAAGGGCTAGGATGATAGTGCATGTGATGCCACATCATCGTGGAAGTCCTGGATCATCTGCCAAGTGTATAGTGTAGATCTGGGGCCCACTGGGCATGATCGATCAAGTGTATCCTCCTCATCCATTAGTTGAACTACAATCTCCGAATGACTGCGGGGATCCATGGAATGGACTCTACTGCTGTGGAGGCCCATGGCTCTCAATGCTCTCCCTACATGTGCTAATGTAGCCCTTTCGAGGATTAGAACCCCATATAGGGAGACCAAATTCCAAATGGAAATCATCTGCAATCTTGCATAAGATCCAATGCGTCCCCTAACCTTCTAGTACAAGTCATTATAGAGATAGAGTAAATAAACTTATAATCATGGACCACAGGTGGGGACTTCATAATGGCCTGCCCTTCCATAATGGGCTTGGGGATGTGCCAATGTCTCCTAAACTCCGAATGGGTTAACCAAGCACCCTATTAGGTGGTTTCTACCTCTAAAGGGGATAACATAGTCAAGGTACATCCGTCAAAATGCGGTGGCATGTGACAGATAGGTGAATGAAGTAGGAGATGAGAGGGGGCAACCCTGGGTCACATACTGGGATGCAAGGGTAGCTAATAAGAGGGAAGCCCACACTTTGGGTTTATAATGTGTAGGAGGGAGCAATCGTGGTACACGAGGTGCCCCGACCTTGGTTTTTCCGCTCTTCTTTATATGCCTTTTGCCTTTTATGATTTTCTTTGATTAACTGCTCGGGTCTCAAGGGGTTAGAGCATGATGTATGAGATATAGTAATGGAATCCCCCTTTTAAGGTGGGGCAGTTCATCGTCACCAGGGGTTGGGAAAATCATGGGTTCCTATATGATGAATAAGGCTCATGGAACTTGAAGGAACCAGGGTGATGGCCATGATGATGGGGTAGAGCTCCATGTAGTGGATTTTTCCCACATGCTAAATGTTTTTGTCCCGGCCATCTTTTGCATTTTGTGGTATTTTTCATGTTGAATGTGGCCATATATGTTTTTAAATTTCTTTTCAGCTGCATCAACCTTCGGGCTTCATTCCAGGCCATGACCCAAGGTGTGGGCAAGGGGAAGGGGCGAGCTGAACACATGTGGACCCAATGGAGGAATGTGGACCCAATTGGGAGAAATGATGGATGCGGTATTAATGAATGGAAAGAGGGTAATGTGAGTGAATAAGGGAGCGGGATCACAGAACCAAAATCGGGGTTTCCCATGAAATACCATCCCTGGAACCAAATGGTCAGTAAAAGAGATCCCACGGGACTAAAATCCAAGTTTAATTCCTAAAAGAGTTCCAGGGGACATAAGCATAGACCTAGCCCATTCTTTCCGCCGAATCTCCCCATTAATCCATACCCAGAAGTGTCCATGATAAGCAAACTACAATACTCAATGTCCAAATGATGGGGCATACCTTTAGATTCATGAGGCCCACCTTCAAACATATGATCATGGCAGATGGGCGAGGAACCACATGGATGGCTCAGGTGCAGAGAAATGGCACAATGAGCTAGTTGATCGTTGCAAGGGGCTACTAGCTGCCGGGTGAGGACCGTCTTGGAGAATTTTTTTCTCCTAGGGATATTACCCACAAAATGGTGGGTAACAAGTCCCACACAGCTTGGTAATACGATGAGCGAGCAACATTAAATAGGATATCTGCATCATACCACCATCTAGCAATGTATTGATAAGAAGATTCTTTACCTTGTTTTTTCCAATGTTCATCCAATGTGGTTTAACGACTTGGTTGGGAGGAAGTGGGATTAGCAGAGGCAGTGGTGGCAGAGGATGAGAAATAACTTTGGATGTTTGTTCTCTTTGTTCCTTTAGATTGTTGGCCAAGAGCAAGAGGAACATAGGGAAAGGGGTCATTGGTGGAAGGGATAGAAAAGGAGTCTTGAATCTCATAATCATCATACCCGCTCTCTTTCATGGCTTGTAATAATAATTCCCTCTTCCTTGAAATTTCTTCTTGGATGGCCTTCTCCCTAGATTTATTCTCCTCAAACTTTTCAAACTTGGCAAGGTATTCTACCCTAACATGACCTAACACTTCCTTTGGTGCTTCACATGGCTTTACTTGACCTCTTATCCCAGCCAAGTGTTGTTTCAATCTGGGAATACCCCCACCTCCAATAGATTTATTTCAAAATTTGCATATCATTTTTCCATCAATCATGTCACAATGAGCCCATGCGGTGTCCTTGGATTTTGGAGCTATGTTGGCTTGAAATAGTTAAAATTTGCAAAGAAATCTGCCGTTTAAAAAAAATTGTAGCTAAGAAAAATGGAAAACCTAAGATAAATTTAGGAAAAAAAATGCATATGTAGCCTACAAAATTTGATAGCATAGAATTAGAGATTTGATAGCATAGAACACACAAAAATTTAATACATGGACAACAGTGAAATGAGGAATTTTTCAAGTGAAAATCCTTACCTGGAAATGCAAACTAGCTTCCTTAGCCTCCTCTTGAAGATGCCAACTCTACTAACAACTCCAAACTATCTCCAAAATAGCTCCAAGTCCAACTCGAAGATGACTACTCTAGCAAAAGCTCAACACTTTCCAAGCTCCCAATCAAACTCACAAAAACTCCAAATGAGATGTGTTAGGTAAATGAGGGGGTTGAGCTCCTTTTAAAGGCTTGGAGAGGATGTTTTTGGAGGGAAACAACCCTTACTTTCCTTTCAAAACACTCAGTGAGCTTCCAAAAAGAGTCCGTGTGGGTCCATCACTGTTTGTTGCAGCCTTGGAAATGAACCGACTACTTTATGATGAAATCGACCAATTTGATCATAAACTGGTTGATTTTGTCATAAATTGGTCGATTTTGTCATAAACTGGCCGGTTTGGTCTGGTTTTTGTGATTTTTTGGCTAAGTGAGCCCTTAGATCGAGTTTTTTGCCTAGTTTGACCCAATTGCCTAATGAACTGGTCGGTCTATCCGATTTCTGGTTCACGTTGACTGATTTTTAAAACTATGATCTATACTTCCATCAACAACATGTTTGATTTTGTAAATCCATTTTGAGGTGACAATTTATTTGTCACTTGGCCTAGGAACGATTTCCTAGACTCCATTCTTCATGATGGATTGATATTCTTCTTGCATCGCCTTCTTCCATTCTTTTTGATGAGCAACTTCTTCAAATGTAGTTGGTTCAACTTTTATCAACTTTTTCATATATGCTGCATATCTTGAATATCTCTTTGGTCTTTTGCTTTCTCTAAAAGTTCCTTTAGTAGCTCCATGTCCTTCAGCATCTTCAAGAGTAGCTTTTAACCAATTTGGCCTCTTCCTTGTTTCGAGTATGATCACAGGTTGAATCGGTTCACTTGGTCTTTCTTCTTCTTCTTCTTCTTGGTTTGTAGTTGTCTTATTATGATGCTCTTCTTCTTCAAATAGTGGTGTATCTTCGTCATCGGAATCGATTGGAATATCCTTCGATCTTTTGTAGGCATAATTCTCATTGAATATAACATCCTTGCTCACTTCAATTTGTCTTCCTTCCTTAATGTAGATTCTATATGCTTTTGAAGAAAGACTGTAGCCAACGAAGATCCCTTTAATGCTTGTAGAATCTAATTTCATTCGCTTGTCCTTTGGAACATGGATGTATGCGGGACACTCAAAGATTTGGAGGTGGTCCACACATGGCTTCTTCCTTGTGAATGCTTCTTCAGGTGTCATATTCTCAAGGATTCTATGAGGACTTATATCTTTTATATATACTGTTGTCATAGCTACTTCTCTTTATAGAAACTTTGGTAGATCTTGATCAAATATAATAGTTCGTATACATTCTTCAATTATTCTATTTTTCCTTTCTGCAACTCCATTATGTTCGGGATTGTAGGGAATAGTGAGCTCCTTCTTAATACCTGCTTCTTTACAATATGCAATTAGTTTTTTTGAAGTGTATTCCCCACCATTGTCAGATCTTAAAGTCTTTTATCTTTCTTTCGGTTAAGGTCTCCACTTCAGATTTAAACTCCTTGAATTTTTCAAATACTTCGTCCTTTGTCTTGAGAAGGTAGAGCCTACAATGAGAATTATAGGCTACAAATTGGAAAAATCGGGAAAAAAGCGGAAAAAATCGGGAAAAAAATCGTTTGGTACAAAAATATTCATTTTTTTTTCAAATTTTCATTATAAATCGTGCTGCCCCGCCAGCCTGAGCTTTTTCCCAAAAAAGCGCACTTTTTTCGAAAAAAGCGCGCTTTTTTCCCAAAAAAACGGCAAAAATAATTTAGCCCGCTTTTTTCTTATAAAAAGCGCGATTAAATTGGGCTAGGGAAAAACTCGCGACTTTTTGAAAAAAGCGCGATAAAAACCCTCACGGCTCAAGAAAATTTGAAATTAAAGCTTGATGAAATCTTTCTCAAAAGATCTCATTGATCACAACAAATGTTAGAGGTTAGCCAACGAAAAAGATACTGAAAAAAAATTGAAACCCTAGAAGGCTAGCGGCTACACCAATAAATGCTATTTCACTACAAAAAATACGCTAGAAACCCAACGAGAATTTCTTGAGAGAATTTTGCAAGAAACTTTAAATGATTTTACTTGAAACTAGATTGAATTTAAATGGAGAAAATCTTTCTCAAAGCCTTATGGCCCTAGAATTTTTTTATGCCAAGAATCTTTGATCAAACCCTTCTTGCTTTAGTGAAAGGAAGACCTTCAAGCCCATGACCTCTCCACAAAAAATAAAATTATGTGGCCTGCAAGAAATTATCTAAGAGTCTGCAAAAATGAGATGACTTAGAGAAAATCCCTTAGCAAATTGTTTTGAAAGCTATATGCCTTCAAACCCTTGTGGAACCCTGCAAAAATTATTAGTCACTGCAAAAGAGCATGGGGATTAGATCTGAAATTAAAACAAGGCTTTTTAGGCCAGTGGTTGCTTCAAAACCTTAAAATATTTACGTGCCACAAAGTTTGTAAACAGTGTGAGATCTGCTTTATTGTGTGGCTAGAAAGGCGCTAAATCCTTGTGGCCTTGAGAAAAGACTTAGATAGGACTGTGGCCTCTACAGATGGGTCTTCAAAATATAAGCCACGAAATTGAAACCCTAACCCAAGCGGATGCCAAAAGTAATCCTCCACAACTAGCCGTTAGCCAAAAATATGAGATGTTGACCTCCAAAGTTTAAATTTTTTTCGATCTCCTCCAAACTTTTGATAGATCTAAGCCAGATCGAAAACCTTCCTTCAAATCTGTACTAGAGACTCAAGAAAACCCAACAACATATATATACAAATGAATAGAAATATATACAATGGTTAGTGTAACATATATACAAAAGGAAGAAAATATACAGAAGGGTTAGAGGGTTTATTTACAAAAAGAAAAAAAATACAATTTGTTTATGCTCTTATTAGCAGATCTATTCATTAGTGCACAAATAAATTTAAATAGATGAGAAAAGTAAATTTTTATAGTGAGCAATCGCCAAAATATCTGCAAACCGAGTCGTTAGATAAGCCTTGGGGAAATTTCACACAATGGGCTTCTAAACCTCTTGCCTTGGGAGTTGGCTGGTTCAACCGAAGATTTCCCCTCACGCCCAAGATTTAAAAACCATATGATCTCTACACACTTGAAATGAAGTTATTAGATCATAAGGGGCCAGATACACATTAAAACCCTCAAGATCTAGAGATACCTACTAGATCGAGTGAGCCAGAATGTTTTTTTAAAGCCAATACTTAATGCAAGATACCTGTGCAAATAGATAATCCAATTGTCGACAAATGAAATAATAACTTGGTAATTATATTCAATAGAGCATAATTTAGAACAACGTTATCACAAGAAGCAGAAAGGTAATACCATTGCGAATAAACCCCCAAAGACTTTGATATTATTATTGCAAAATAAAAATTACATCTAGTAGAGGTTGAATCATAGCTTCATTGGATGACTTTCTGATGAGTACATGATTAATGAGGAGCAAAATAGCTTACCTTATATAGAAAATAGAGAGATCTAGACCCCCCTCCAAGTGGAAAATGACTAGGTCCAAAGAAGTGCAAAAATTGACTTGATCTTGTAGAATAATGGCTAGTTGATGCTTGACACATGCCAAAATTAAATCTTGTCCCTAAATCTGAAAGATGAAATTCTAATTTGTTGGTAAAACCTTTTTTTCCTAGTCCAAAGAATATTATTTTGAACATTTTTCCTCAAAAAATCTCTTTTGACTTAACCACCTTGGTCCATAAGTTCAATTTAAAAAAAATTGATCTTTCCCTTGATGGAGGACCTCAAAAAATTAATTTCTTTTGGAGCCATGAATTTTTGAGGGATTTTTCTCCTTGGAAATGAGTCCTTCAAATTTAATCTTCCTTGGGAATGTCCATCTTCTCCAAAAAATCGTTTTTCCACTTGGAGATATTTTTTTTCTCTCATTTTCTGGCTAAATGTTTGCCATCTTTTACCAGAAAAAAATTAAAATCACTCTAGAGGGGATTAGACATATTTTCACCCTCAAAGTGGATCTAAATTTTTTTTTGGCAATGGTGTTTAATTATGAGTAACCATTCACCAAAAATATTCCTAGACAACACTTATTTACATCAAGATATTACATAGAGAACCCTTTTAGAAGGGGAATTTTACAATTGACACATTACCTCTAGACAACCAAATTCTGCAACATAAGACAAATGATCTAGTTTGATAATTACATAGACTCGATTAATGACTAGGACTCACCTAAGACCTTACCATCGAGCCCCACTCTAGCTTTGGGGGATGCTTGGGAGAAAAACTCATGCCAATTATTTAGGTTCTAAAATGCGAATAATGGGCGAAGGGTAAAAAAACTCTCGAGAGTGAAACTCTTTGCTAAGAATCAAAAGCTTATCGATATGTTTTTACATGGCTTCATAGTCATACTAGAATCATTTTTACAATGAAGGCCCACAGGGTTGCAAAATTTGGGATTGCAATGATGCCTTGGAAGCTGCATGATGATGATGACTGAGAAAATTTTTATCCACTGATATGCACTTTGCTTCTTTGGGTAGTTGACACATATGTGGTTGACACACAATATTGCTCAACCCACATAGAGAGAAGGTGAGAATACATAAGTATGGGATGGATGGATGGTGCGAGGAAACAAGAATCCAATCTTGCAAGTTTTTGGAGCAGGATAACAAGTATATCAGGATGCAAAATTAGGAGTCAAAACTATGGCGTAGTGACATCTCAGTTATAATCAGAGTAGCGTAGTGTCAACATGGTGGTTTGTTTCAGGGATTGCTGATGAGCGGTGGGAGAGACACTCTTTGTGAAGTCATGGACTCCAAAGGTGCTATGGTGGCAGTTGACATCTACTATGACAGAGGTCCCCAATAGTTAGGCTGGAGGGAGATTATGAGTTGGTTCCCTATCAAATGGGAAATTAATGCAAAATACGTCTAGCCAGGGGTACAACATAGCTGGACTGTTCAGGCATTAGGGATGATATATTCCCTATTTGGTAGTGGGATCCAGGTGGATTATTCCTTCGTATTGTAGGGCTTGACCAAATATGGGAGCACAATTGGAAGGGAGGAGAAGGCAGTATGGAAAAAACTCTTTCCGAGAGACTAGGAGAATACATTCTTATAGGGATTATCGATGGAGGATGTGGTATCACGTGGCAACACTTGAGGCCCTTAGAAGGTAGTTGTGTCAACATTCAGTCTCCGTAGGTATCCAATTTTGTTTTTGATGTAGCATTCATGCATAGGTCACCCTGTGGATATGCCACATACAAGGTGTGTATTCAGAATCAAGGATTTTGCTCATAAAATTTAAAGGGGTGCCTGGGACTAGCCCTATTTCACAGGATGCAGGGAAATATGCTATGGAGCACTCTACAAATTCACCAGGAATTCTTAAAGAGGAGGGAATGCACTTCTATAGATTGCGCCAAGGCATGGCAACATGTGGCAATAGTACCAAGTTTAGCAGTGTTGAGATGATATGGTAGTTATGTGCTGAAGCATTCTAGAAACCTGTTTGGGATTTTGGTATAGGTGTATCGATTGCTTGAGGACAAGTGATTTTGGGAAGGGAGGACTGTGATGTCCCTTTTTCCGGACGTTGGGAATGTAGAGCATCTCAGTAGCCTAGGCTACAAATTTAAATTAATTGCGGGCTATGAGAGAATTAATTAGTTAAAAGTGACAAGGAAAGAAGAATATTATAAAGTCACTTTACTAAGAGAAAAGGTGAGCCATGGTATTTGGTATTCTAATACGCCATCGTAATAAAAAGTGAAGCATGAGCTCATTTATGGGGGCGTGGATGATTTGGTTAATTTGATTTTGTGGGCTTATTGAGCTCATTTATGGGGGAGTGGATGATTTGGTTAATTTGTTTTTGTGGGCTCATTGAGCTTTGTATGGGGGTTGGTAACCCTAGTGTAGATCTTCTTCAGGGGTGAGAGTCGAGACTATCCTCCCTAGGAATATTATCATATTACGTTAAACTTGTTTTGGTAGTGAAACACCCACCCTAACTAGTCAATAGGGAGAACCACTTCAAGGTCTCATTGGTACTTAACAAAGCAAGGAAGATCAAATTGCAACAGTCTTTAGGAGTCTAAAATTTTGGAGCAGGTTGCATCACTATCAACCGGGTTTCCAGTAAATCGATTTTGGCATTTAGAAGAAGTTGTCAAGCGTTTACTTTCTTGATATGATTAATAAAATAGCTTGCTGAGTTCATTACCTCATATCTTTGCCTTTGGTTGATTTATTTTGATTAGCAATTTTTTTTTTTTTTTTTGTGGAATTACCTGTGGAATTTTTGTGAAGAAATTAGGAGAGAAAAATTATCGAAATTTATAAAATAATTAAAAAGGAATATTACATGATTGTGGCATTTTCAATAATTTTGGAGCCTCTAGAGGCTAGGTGTGGCAGCTTGGATGCTTTCTTCTCTTGCTTGGGAGGATCGACCCCCCTTTTGGGGCATTCACTCATTAAATCATTGCACATGTGGCTTGACTACTTTATTTCTATGATGTGTTAGTTTAGTTGATTTTAGTAGTTAGATTTAATTTTCTTAGGCTACATCTAAGGAATTAAATCAAATAATGATATTTTATTGTAAAGGAAGTTAGATCTCACTCTATAAATAGAGGAGATCTTCCTCATTTGTACTCATGGTTGGATTGTGAAAGTACTCCTCTCCTTGGAGCTGAATGGAAATATCTTGATTGCAGCATTTTGGTGTTAAGGGCTTATCCATGTGGCGAAAGTTTTTGTCTTAGAAGTTGTTCTTTCTTGGTTATTTCTTCTATATCATCAAAGGCATTATTGTGATTACTCAAGACTACCATAAGACTACTAAGGTCGATCCATTGAAGGGCAACTTTGTCACTTGGAAGAAGGACATCTAGAAGTTCTTCTCACACACTTTCCTTTGTTGGCTTGGGGTAAGTTATAATCCTCTTTGCTAGGCCATACTATGAAGTTCCTTAGTAAGGGTTTTGATTCTATTTCATGTCATAGTCCATCTTGGGGTTGAGGCTTTCCTTGCATACAAATCCCTCATAGTGGGGCTATGATTTCATGATTTTCCTTGATTAGGCAAGGGGTTAATTTAGCTATTGAGTTCTAACCTCTTGCCCTAATCCACAAAACACTGGATAATTGACTTAAGAGGGTTTTCCTCTTGATCTCATCTTGCCACTTGACTCCTCTTGATTCCATAGTCCTAGAAGGATATTGGCACTGATCATCATATTCCCCAATGATCTTTTTTCCCTTTCTTTTGAAAAAAAAACCCTAAAAAGTCTCAAATTTTTTGTTTTTGTTTCACTGAGGCTATCATCTACATCACCTTATGCTCTTTTGACTAAACCTTAATGATTCTAGTAGGGAAGCCCTCCTTGAGTTGGAGGAGAGCCGACCTAAAGCGAGAGGACAAGTCGCTGAGGTGATAGTGGGTGACCTTTCTCAGAGTTTCCTATTAGATTGTGCATTGTGGATTGGGGATTTTATCATGTACATACAATTTTGGTGTTAACAAGCCCCAATTTTATCTTCTCTTTGTCCTCTTTTTTACTGGCCTTCTGTAAATTATCCCACCAAAGTGCAGCACATGATTTTCATTTTTGTTACAACCATGGTAACAGGGTTGCCATTTTGCATGCTTACAATTCAAGAGGTGAGGATACAATTTTTTTCAATTATTGTTTTTTTGATTAATTTCATTCTCCCACACTCAACTCATTCTCTCACTCGTCTTGCACTCATTCTCATTCTTTGAAATATACCTGCAATCCTTAATCACTAATATAAATACTGTTGAGACAACGTGATTCTTTGTTTGCTAACAACAACCTTTGCTTTCCTTTCTTTCTCAACATGTGATTCCCTACTTGCTAATACAACGTTTACATGCTTTTCTCCTTGATGTGCTATGGTGGTGTGTGGCATGGATATGATAGTACTTATGTTATTATTTAAACACTTTAGGTTAGGTTATACTTCAGAAAGTTAGGTTATGTTACTACTAATAATAACAACAATGATTACTTTAGGTATTTAGGTTAGGTTGTTATTAGGATATTTAGGTAAGTGTTACATTTATCTGATGAAAATATCATGATACGTTCAATATATTGTTATGTTGCATGGGTTCGCGAACCTAAGAGTGGGGTTCTTGAACCTGTCCCGAGTTCTAGTCCCCAAGTACTGGATTCGGGTACGGGTGCTTCTGAGAAGAACCCATAAGAATCGTGTTCTTCTATGAAGAACCAGGTCCTCCATTAAAAAAAATTGGGTTCTTTTGTCTTGACAGGTACGAAGAAGCCCAATGATGGGTACCTGGAACCCAAAAATTAGGTTCTTTGGGGTTCATTTTTAATTTTAATTTTTTAATTTTTAATTAATTTCATGGGCTTCCCCTAATATTCCAGGTAGCTAGTTCTTCGTCTTGCGATAGGAATTGGAGTATTTATGCCTTTATCCATTCAGTAAAGAAAAATAGGTTGGGCTTAAAGAAGGCAAAGAACTTAGTGTACGTTCATAAGACACTTCATTTGATATCTCGAAAAGACCCTGGGTACAAGGAGGGTCCTTTAAAGAGATGGGACCAATACAAAGATGATGCTATGTGTGTGGATGAGGAGATACAACTAGATGACCTTATTGAGCTACCTCCAGTTGCTATGGATGAGCAAGAGCCTCAACATGAGAGTGATTCCTACTTGGAGAGCATGCTAACTAAAGATCTGAGTGATGTTGATGACATGGCTTGAGGAAACCATTGTTCACTATTAGTTATTTTTATTTTAGTATTTTAAAATTTCCTAGTTCATGTTTGGAGATGCCTTATGGCAAATTTTAAATGTAGTATGACGATGGACATATGTAATGATTCTTATTAATATGTGAACTCCAATTTGCACTTGATATCAAACTAGAAATTTTGAAATTTCAATGTGAATGTTGAATGTTCAATGATGTGCATGTTTAAATCTTTAAAGTTAAATTATAAATATTTTAGTTTTCTCGTTTAAAGTTGAAAAATATGCAAATTCATATATATTATAATTATAAAATATAATATTTAATATATTATATATAATAAATTATAATATACCCCCACAGAACCCACGCACCCTATTTCAAAATATGACGTACCTGCACCCGTCCCCGAACCCACGTTTCCTGGCAACATAGATATATTGTGATATTTTTGGTATATATTGTGAACCAAAGGAAAATATTGCGCTTTAATGCTTTATAAACTGATTTTTGGTTTTTTTGCCCTTAGTTTGAAAAATAAAGATAGGGGATTGAGCTTTGGGGAGTTTGTCACCATAGTAATCACCAATAATATTAAATTCTTTAAGTAAAACTTGACTTCTCCTTTATCTTACTTTTTCCTTTTACTAAATTTTTTAACATTACCATTAATTGTTTCAGGATGTTTGAGAGTGGTTCTAACATCATCAAACTTCACATGCGGAAAGTAGAATTTCATATTCCATTTAGAATTCAGCAGACTGCAGTTTTTAGGATTTCAGGACTGGCAAGATTGTAATGTTTCCAGTAGATTCTATCATATATGAGGGTAATGGGATTGACATTTAATCAAGAGCACCGAGCTCTCTATGTACCTTGATGTTGGTGGTGCTGATTGTTGAAGTCCTTTATCATGACTGATGACCATAGTAAATACCAAAAATGTACCTTTCACTCAAGTAATATCAGTAATTAGGCATGTTGAGTTTTTTCTACCTTAATTGGAGTATGTTGATTGACATTCTTGGATGATCAAGGTAGAAGCAGAGGAGAGGGCAGAGGGTTCTACTAATGATGAGGATCCCAATATAGTTGATGATATTGATGATATGTAGTTATTTGTTGTAGCATAATGTTTTTTGGATTCTAGAGGCTGTTTAGGCCATCAATGTCTTTGTCTTTGTTTCAAATATGTATTGCAATTTACGCTTGGTGCCATTTTTCTATGCTCACCCCTGATACTTATCAAACTTTACATATTTGGCATCTAATGGTTTGGATTCAAATTTCACAGTGATGTGTGTGAGTGTAATTTTAAATTGTGCATATGTATTTTTTAGCAGACAAGTGAAAAAATCAGTTTACAGGTTGGTTCTGACCTGGTTCTTGTTTTAATACCCTTTTGTTCATGATGATGAGTCATGGGATACATTTATTATTTTTTTAATGTGATTTTGTATCATCCTTTCAGGACTTCGGACAGATATCAGAAATCAGTATCAAGGTGTGATGTATCACTTGATGGTATTTTGTACATCTTTATTTTCATATCTACGTGGCACTGCATTTGTTTGAGGTTGTTGTTGCTTTATAAGTTTAAAAATATGAAAAAAATGAATATTTTCGTATTTTAAAGTTCACTGGTATTTTCCGATATTTTCCCTGATATTGCCAATAAGTTGTATTCCAGACCCTTGGCGATACATTCACTGACATGATAAATGCAGCATTGGTTTAGGTTACTTTATTATTAACAATAAAGATATTTGAATAAATAAATTCATGTATACATATTGAGAGACTTTAATATACTTTAGGGTATGATGAATTTTAACATATATATATACACACACACGTAGATTTTCTTCTTCTGTCTAGCCCATGGAACAAATATCCATTGACATATGGCAATGATGAGATATGCCAAAAAAAATGTAGAGGAACGATGTTAATAATATGTCTGCATCCACCCCAAGGTGACTGGAAAAGTTTTGACACCCAAAGTTCATTATATGGCAATGATGAGATATGCCAAAAAAAATTGTAGAGGAACGATGTTAATAATATGTCTGCATCCACCCCAAGGTGACTGGAAAATTTATGAAGCCCAAAGTTAATTATATATTTGAACCTTGCTGTGTATGTTGTTTATTTTCCCATGAATCATGTTGAGGTCGACGACTACAGATGAATTGAGTGTGGCTGTAGGGCCCTGGTAACATCAATGGTATCAAGCTCGAATGGAGGTCAAATATTTGCTGCATTGAATTTTGTATATCCAAGGTGTTTTATGTGGTATAAATATGTTTTATAAAGTGTGGCAACCATGAGAGGGTTGGGGTCACGACGACCATGGTGGCACTGTCGTGTGGTCATAGTAGTGGTGTAGCGAGGCTGCAGAGGAATAAATAGCATGCGATGGCTTGGCGGAGGTAGCGTGGCGGTGCAGGGGACACGGAGGTGGGCCGAGCCTAGCCTTAGGTGGTGCATCATGGAACCATATTGGGCGGACCCCCTCTTCCGTGTATCAAATGGGTATTCCTCGCTAATAAATTTATTAAAGAAATGTAATTTGTATTTAATAATAAAATTATATATTATGAGGCTACCTTAATCTATGGTAAATTTATTTTAAAGTAGAAATTTATTATATTAACATTTAAAGTTAATCTATTCAGACCTTAAAAGAGAAAGATAATATTAAAATTAGAGTTCTTTCATTCATGATGTTTTCTATGAAGGGACATAAATTCCTTTCAGTAAATTTATCTAGGACATTATTTCAACTATTTACTTTACTATTAAAGCATTTATGTGAAGATATTTTAGTAATTATAATTTTAAAGTGTAAGACAATTGTTAACATCAAAGGTATAGTCGTAATATAGAGGTGTTATTTTTGAATTTATTAGTTTTAAAGGTATTTGTATATACTATATCATTATGTTCAACATACCATGAGAATAACTGATTTGAATGAAGAATTATTCTTGTTCAATTCATTAGTTTTTATATAGTTTTCTAATAATATGTTATAACATAATTATACTTATCCTAGCTTATATATATATATATATATATTCACTTTTACACCTTACTTTCATCAGTTTTCAAAATGCCTTAACGACTTTTGGTAATTATACCTTTGTGCAAAATAAAATAATAAAAGGTCAATAACCCCTCCACAACCGCATTTAGGATTAGAAAATGCTAGGCAAATATTACAAAGTGATACTATGGTCTATGAAGACCCATGCATTGTGATAAGTATTATTACGCATTGGAATAGAACACCATGCATTAGGACAAGGAGGTAGCGATACCACCCTTCTTGACCTCAGTACCAGTAAGACCTGCCTGCAAGCAAAAATAGAAAAAAAAAACTATACCAGTATGAAAACTTGAATTTACGAAAATTATATTTATTAAATCTAAATCATACCTCAGATTTTCATAAATCTTATTATGTATGCAGGAAAAGCTGCAATGGTAAAGACATGTCAACGATGACGATGCGAGCGGGTAGCGTCGCCATTGCTAATGCCACCACCATCGCCATCGCCATCACCATCACCATCACCATCGCCACCAGCAAGACGATCATCAATGCTAATCGATTTAAGACTTGAGTTAACCATTATAATGCGCTCATTGGAAGCCATCTTGGAAACATTAAAAGGGCCGCCAATAACTAATATCAAAGAGGAGCAACCTCAACTTGAAGAAAGAAATCCAATGGAGCCCAAAGGTTTTGATTATAGACAATCAAAGGAAGATATTTCTAGGGCGCTGCAAAAAATTAAACTCCCAGAATTTTCAGGAGGACGAGTTGGAGAACGTGCTAAAGCATGGCTAGAAGGAATGAACAGATGTTTTTCCCTAAGAGAGTACACTTCTACTTCCAAGACGAAAATTCCCGTATTTCAGTTAAGGGAAAGTGCCTTGATTTGGTGGGGAAATTTGGAAAAACAATTACACCTGACAACGGATCATGTTCCCTGGGAGTTATTTGAAGAAAGATTCCATGCTAAATACTTACCACCCTACTTTTAGGAGCAACAAGACGAAGCTTTCCATATGTTAGTTCAAGGTAATAAAACAATGGAAGAATATGAGATAAGGCTCATGGAACTCGTGGAATATATTCCTTATCTAGATGATGATGAATGTCAAGTTGAGCGCTTTGTATATGGATTAAATCCTCGAATTAGGGCCATGGTCAGAATGTGGAAGCCATTATCAATAACAAAGGTAGTTTAATGTGCCCATTACACAGAAGAGCATCTAGGGATATAAATGGATGTCATGGGAATTCGAGACCACCTCCTTATGGTAATAGATTTACTCCGAGAGGAGTAGGAGCAAGAGCTCCCATGATAGTTAATACTATAGCTATTGAATCATCAAATTCAAGCCCATGGAAATCTTGAGGAATTTCTAATAGAGGAAGAAACACGAGAGGAAGTGGCACAAGAAGACGAAGCTCCTTGTCTAGAAACTCACAATTTGATTGAAGGGGATCACCCTAGGTTAATTGTTGGGGATGTGGAGGACCACATTTTCAACGTGATTGCCCAGGATCTTCGTCAAGTATAATGCATAGAATAGGAAAAGAACCATCATCAAATACCCAAGGCAATCATGGAATCCATGCAGTAGTCAACAATAACCAAGCAGAACATTAGTCCATTGTAGTGGAATCTTAAGGTACTATTAACAATATAAAACTCAAAATTTTACTTGATACTGGTGTGACTAATAGTTTCATTTCATCATATGCATTAAATAAATGTGGGTTGGCAGTCTGCAAGAAAAACGATTTCAGGCAGGTAGAAATGGCTTCAGGAGAACTTCAATCCGTAGACTTAAGTGTGGAAGAATGCAAAGTTGATCTAGGGGTCTATACGACTAAGTTAAAAATTTATGTCATAGCCCCAAGGACTTATGATCTCGTCATAGTATGGATTAGTTAGATGCTCATCAAGCTTGGGTAGACTGTTATGGGAAAATAATTTTTTGTATAAATGATGAAGGAGAGATGATCCAAATTCAAGGTATCAAGATAAAGGTATCTTTACGCTTCATCTCAACAATGCAAATGAAGCGTTGCTTAAGGAAAGGTTGTCAAGCATATGCAGTTCAAGAAGTAAGCAAAGAGAAAGGACCGTGTTTAGAACAATATTCAGTGTTAACCGAATTTCCAGATGTTCTTCCAAAGGAACTACCAGGATTACTTCTTGAAAGAGAGTTGGATCTCATAATAGAATTGAAACTCGGTATAGAACCAATCTCTAAAACACCTTACAGAATGACAGCTCCAGAACTTCAAGAATTACAAATTCAGTTGAAGGAATTGTTGGATATAGGACACCTTCGACCCAGTATTTCACCTTGGGGTGCTCCTGTAATTTTCGTCAAGAAGAAGGATGGTTCCTTGCAGTTATGCATAACGAGACTGAAATCGAGCTACAGTAAAGAGTCAGTATCCAATGCCTCGAATTGATGACCTCTTCGACCAAATGAAAGGAGTTGTTGTCTTTTCAAAAATCGATCTATGATCAGGTTATCATCAGTTAAGAATCAAAGAAAGCGATATCTCTAAGATTGCATTCTAAACACGCTTTGGGCATTATGAGTTCACTGGGGTACCATTTGGGTTGACCAATGCACTAGTAGTGTTCATGAACCTTATGAACAACGTTTTCCGCTAATATCTCGATCAATTTGTATAGGTCTTCTTAGATGATATTATGATCTACTCCAAAAATGAGAAAGAGCATGAAGAACATTTGCGGATAATATTATCTTGCCTCAGAGAACACCAGTTATATGGAAAGTTATCCATGTGTTCCTTCTTTAAGAAAAAGATTCATTACTTGGGTCATATTATATCTGGTGAAGGAATCTCAGTAGATCTTGAGAAAGTAAAGGCAATCATGGAATGGACGATACCAAAAAATGTGCATGAAGTGTGAAGCTTTATGGGTTTAGCCGACTACTATCAAAGGTTTGTATAATGATTATCCAAAATTGCAAAGCCTATCTCAAACCTCCAGCGTAAAGGAGTTAAATATGAATGGAATGAGGAATGTCATAGAGCATTCTCTGAAATTAAAATATTGTTGACTAGTGCACCAATATTACGAGTACTTGATATGGACAAAGACTTTGTTGTGTGTATTGATGCATCAAAGCAAGGATTAGGTGCACTATTAATGCAAGATAGAGGAGTAATAGCGTATGCCTTGAGAAAGTTAAAGCCTCATGAAGAACTCTATGCTACTCATGATTTAGAATTAGCCGTTGTCGTGTTAGCTTTAAAGATATGGAGACACTATCTAGCAGGGAGAAGCTTTATGCTCAAAAGCGACCATCAAAGTTTACAATATCTGTTTACTCAGAGGGACTTGAATGCTAGGCAAAGACGATGGAGTGAATTCCTAAGTGAATATGAGTTTGGAATTTCATACATTAAAGGAAAAGAGAATGTAGTGGTAGATGCTTTAAGCAAAAGACCTCAGATATTTTCTCTCATATCTATCAAGGTAGACTTAAGGCAACGAGTACTAGAACATCTCTTGAGAGATAGTTGGTATTTGAAAGTAAAATTCGAGCTTGATAGTGAAAATCCAAAAGAACCTAAATTTGAGGGATATGAACTAGAAGATGATGGAATTTTGCAATTCCATGGAAGAATGTACATTCCTGATAGTGAAGATCTCCGAAACACCATCCTTAAGGAAGCCCATAGAGCATTGTATTGTGCACATCCTGACGTAAAGAAAAAGTACGCTGATACAAAGAAACTCTCCTTTTGGGTAGGCATGAAATGCAATATTGTCCAATTCGTGGCAAAATGTCTGGAATGTCAGCTAGTGAAGGCTGACCATTGTCAGCCAACAGGTTTCCTACAACCTCACGACGTTCCTATGACTAAATGGGAGATAGTTTTCATGGATTTTATCATCGGGCTACCTCTAATTCTACAAAGGCATAATGCCATTCTGGTTGTGGTGGACAAATGAATGAAAAACACTCATTTCATCCCTGTAAGAGATACTTATGAGGTTACTGACGTAGCTCGGGTATTTATAAGTGAAATTATCAGATTTCATGGAGGACGTAAGAATATCATATTAGATAGATATTCACGATTTACTTCAAGATTCTGGACTTGTATGCAATCAACCTTAGGAACTCAACTAAATTTAAGTATACCTAATTATCTTGAGACTGATGGACAAACAGAAAGGGCGAACCAAGTACTAGAAGATATGCTGAGGATGTATGTTATGGATCAACAGACACACTGAGAAAAGTACTGATCTTTAGTTGAATTTGCATATAATAAGAGTTACCAGTGTTCAATCGAGATGCCTCCATTTGAAACATTGTACGACAAACCTTGCAGAACACTGTTAAGTTGGGACAGGTTAGAAGATCAGGTGGTAGTGGGGCCATAATTAATTCAAGAAATGGAGGAACAGGTAAAACAAATTAGACAATGGTTGAAAGAAGCACATGATAGACAAAAAAGTTATGCTAATGCTCACCGGACAAATAGGGGTTATGAAGTAGGAGATCAAGTTTTCATTCGCATCAGACCCAACAAAAGCATCATGAAAAAGAACAAAGTTATCACCTCAATTGATTGGACCATTCAAAGTTCTGGAAAAAGTCGGATTTGTCGCCTATTGTCATGCACTGCCGCCCACTTGCATAAAATTCATAATGTATTTCATGTATCTGTATTAAGACATTACATAGCTGGCAAATCTCATAACCTTAAATGGAAAGAATGGCAGGTATTAGACGAGGGAACCATTTCGGTTGAACCATCACGTATACTGGAACGTAGGGTTCGACAACTCAGGGATTGCCTAGTAGACCAAGTTAAGGTCTAGTGGGACAAGTATGGTCCTGGATCGGCTACCTGGGAAGATACAGAGATCATATGTCAGAAATACCCCAACTTGTGTTGAATTTTAGGAACTTAAAATCATATTTTGTATGTATTTACTTTATTTTAGTTAGATACTTAAGACTATCATTTTGAAGTACCACATGTAAAAATGAACTGTAATTTTGTTGATACATGGATACCAATAAGAAATATGTTATTTAACTTTGCTGGTACCTAGTATATGTTGCTTAACTTTGTGGGTACATGGATACCAATATGAAAATATATTACATGTTTAACATTATTGATGCATAGTATTAATATGAATTATGAATTCTATTATGGATATCATGTCTATAATTTTATTTTTCATATCAACATGAATGATGAGATAAAATAATGACAACATTTTAATATGAAAGTTAACTTACAGATATATGGGTTGGACATGCCCAAGTACGTTATATGAACGCAAAGATCAATATCATAGATAGTAACATATGTGAAATATGCAAGAAATGTTATTTAAATACAATTTATTTTGAATATATTGATGCATATGTTATAATGTGTGGACAAGTGTTTACTTTGCAGGTAACATCGTTACCAAACCGACCACGTGATGACAAAATTCCAAGAACTATTGAGGCTCAATGAGATTTCATGACAGGGTGTTGACCTTGGTCATACTAGGAGGGGTGGAGGTGTTGCCCACCATTTATTCTCCAAAACCTGGAGTCATGGGAGGACTGTGCGAGTCACGCTCCCCCAGACGTGTGATGATGACTACCGGATGTCTACTGGGAAATCTGGTCGATATAGTTGACACTGTCATCCTTAGGGTCTATGAATGGTTAGATCAGTATAGCTGATGCCATGGTATACTCCAGTAGAGGACGGATAGGATGGGAGTGAAAGAGATTAGGAAGGATAGGATAATTCTAGAATAGCTTGGGAACTCTACAGGGGCAAGACATGAATATTATAGTTGTAAAATTTTAAAATGGGGCGTTGGTCGAGCCTGCTTGCGCATCCTTTCCTTCCTTGCCCCTCGAGGGACAAGCGGCTTCGCACCTTATTGAATTTCCATTTCAGAAGAAAGGGAGGTGGCCTGCGTGTTTATCTGAAGGGCGAAGGGAAAACGCTCCCTGAGGGAGGGATTACGAGGATATATCCCCGTTCTTTACCCACCCCCGCTGCACTGGATATCCTATATTTATCCAGGGTGGCTGAAGACCCTGAAGGCCTTCGCCTCCCTCCCCCTTTGCGAAGTGCTGAAGCTTTCTCTTTATATTATAAGGTGTGAAGCCGCTTGTCCCCCGGGGCAAGGAATAATTGCTCACCTGACAACGGAGGGTGAGGAAGAATCCCATATCGGCTGGCCCGGAAATGAAATTGCATAAAAGAAATAAGGACCTCGCTCGAAAGCGAAACGAAATGGGGGACACTGTCGGGTATGCCTGACAGAGAGAATTGCTTGCAACGCAACTGCAAGCCCAGATGACTAATGGAAGGAAGAGCTTCTGGCTATCGAGAAAGCCCTGTTTGAAGAAAAGGCTACTTCCTATTGCCCTACCACCAAGAACAGATTCTCGCCATCTATTTAGAGGGGAACTTCTTATGAAACAACGCAGCTCCTAGTCCGACAGTTCACTCTGCGCCTTAAGAGAAAGAGTTCCAGCATACTACTAATTGATTATTTGGCCGTTTGGGATCGGAACAACCTGGGGAAAGTTGTCTTCCTACATAACCTACCTCCTAGACCAAGGGAAGAAGGTATCGGATTTATGTAGTTCTCGACCCCTTTTGTTAAACCAGTTCCTGTGCCTGGGATTCATTCCAGTCGGTAAAGTAATCTGGTGGTCAGCTACTCAACTCCTAAAGATGTCCAAACATCCGCGATTAGTGATGCAACTTCTACTCCGATAACAATATTCAAGAACAAAAATTTTAAAAATGCCCTACGTCAAACAATTTTAATTCTGATATACAATTCTTATGTGATTATACTAATCACTAAATAATTATCAATATACTATATAAACCCTAACTTCGGGACGAAGTTTTTGGAAGGAGGGATGTATGTATTGACTCACCTACAATTACAAACAAAATGCAAATATTAGCATACATAAGGGGCATCCATATGATAGGTACATATGCACGGGCTCACATGTATTGCACTAGTTTACATACTGGCTATCTGGGAAATGGCTAAGTTTAGGTTAATGAATTGATTATCGAAATTAATTCCTATCTCATCAGAATATAATAAATATATCGAGTGAGGTCTTGATATGTATACCACTCTTATATATATATATATATATTAATTATATATATATGACTAATCCTTTAAATTAAACATATTTATACAAAAATATATGATAAAAATAATGAAATATATATGAAAATTTATTTAATTTATATTTAATTAAAATAAATAAAATTATTTATTTAAATATTAGAATTAAATCTTTGTTAAAACTATTAATGAATCAATTTAGTTAATTGGAGATTAATTAATAAAATAGTATCAAAATCTAAATTAAATAAATGGACCACCATCTCTATCCAAAAGGAAGAGAAGGGTCGAGAACATTAGGAGGTGATTGCGAGAAGAAAAGGGAAACAGTGAAGGAAGGAAGCTGACAATGGTAAGAAAAGAGAAACGGTGGAGGAAGGAAGCTGACATCGAGGAGGTAGAGAGGCAGTAGAGTTGAGGATATAAAGGAATGGAGAAGACCATAACAGGGATTCATTTTTTTGGGGAGTTAAAGAGAATTCCGTGAAACCAGAGGAGATTTTGGGGAAGAGACGAGAATTTCTAACAGAATTATGGAGATTGAGCTTCATTGTTTTTGGAATTTTGGGCACAGGGGCCAGAAGATTTGTCTTTTGGATCTGGGGACCATATAGGTAGACCCCAGATAGGCTGGGAGGTAAAAAGGGCGGTTTGGTAACTGCAGCAATGGGAACAACCATAGTCTAAAACACTTGCAATTGATTCCAGGTATTTTTTTGCAATGTAAATTTTAAATATTGATTCTTGTTTGGTTCAAACCTGCATAGTCTGGGTCTTACACAAAGACCCACAACAAGTTAGCATCATCATTAGCAAGTGCTCCTTTGCTTCAACACTTGTCTCCTACAAGTGTCCTAGACATCTTCTCCTCTCCTTCTAAATCAAGCATATAAAGTAGTAGTGGGGTTTCTAGAACCCTTGTCTTCTTCTCTCACAAGAGCTACACGAACAATGTTTCCTTATCCTCTAGGGTTCATATGTGTTGAAATATGTAACTATGTTCGGTCTTCATAGTGACATATGTAATCATGATTTTTTGTATTTGATGTAAAGAGAAAAATAAAAATTATTATTGTTATTCTTGAGGCGTGGGTTTCATGCTCAAGGGAAATTTATTTTTAGGTCAAGCACCCATTGAGTGCTTCTAGGGCTCGTCATTGAGTCTACAAGTCAATTGAGTCATTGTCATGTATGGAAGACTCATTTGGGCATGTTACATATTGTAAAGAAAATTTTGTTTGAGTCAAAATAGAGTTGAAGGCCCTCCAAGACCTTGTCAAATGTGCAAACAACAAGTCAGCCTAGGGACAGTGACAAGTTGACCTACAAGATGTGACAAGAAGGCTATATAAAGGACTCGACCTCATTTGCAAACATCATCCAATGTGATCACAAAAGTTCGATAAGAAGACAAGAAGAAGCCTCATATCCAAGCGAAGAAGGAGGAAACATAAAGAGAAGATGTGAAAATTTCACAACTGAAATTCTATTGTAGCATCTGGAATTAATTCTTCTAATTGTAAATTAATTGAATAGTTTATTGCTACGGCAACAACGAATCAATCACACTACAATCTTCACAAATAGAAATATTGTGGAAGATAAATTGGAATTTGAGAAAATACTGGCAGACCCAATAAATTTGACATAATTCTTTTTGGATTAAAGTCCCTGAAAAAACCCCAACTTGGGAAAACCAGTGTAGCGATTGAGGGTTCTTTTATTATTAAGCAACAATGAGAAATTTTGAGTACAATAAATATTGCCAAACTGGCGAATCTATCCAAGAGGAATACTGGCAAAAATTCTCTAAGGGAATTACCCTCTCTCGGAGCAATCCCAACACTTGATTGCCTCTGAAAAGCTAGCCGTCCAACCAGCTCTGCGCAGGCCCCGCATCACCCTAGCGTAGTCCCTCAAACACTCTGCCTGAATCAACGACTAATCTAGCTGTCATGCCTGCTGCTGACTGAGAACTCTCTTTGGCACTTTGGAAAACTTTCCCGACCTTTGGAACTAAAAACGAGTTCCTCTTCAACTAGATTGAATTTCCCTCTTGAGGCTCTATGCTGCCTCTGTGTAGCCTCTTGAAGAAAATCTCGGCTCCTCTTTTTGACTCTCCGAAACTGGAAAAATCTTCCTTCAGACTCACTGTCTCTACCCCTCTTTGTCTTTTCTTCCCTTCTCTTGCTCGACCTCTTCCGGCAACTGCTGTTGCTTTTTAGAAAATCGAACTCCCCAAGGAAATTGATCTCAAGTGTCACAAGTGTATTTCTCCATCTACCCGTCGACTTACTCTTATAATCTCTAGTTGGGACTCTAACGACCAAGATCAAAACTTAATCATTGGATGAGATTATTACCTAGTCGATCCTTGTGAGTTTCTAGATGATTCACACATTTCTCAATTAATACTGATTAATGAACCACATTTCCTAAGTTTAGACTTAGGAAATATTTAAAAATAGTCTAATAATCTAATTGAGACATTTTTAGGTGGAATTTCCAAAAACGATTTTTGAGTTATGGATAACTTCTGTGTTTTAGCCTCTCCACAAAGTTTCGAGACTAGAACACCTTCGATGCTACAAGAACTAATACTGCCTCGTAGCGAGGAAGGTGTTCTAGTGCTGAACGACTTCAACACCTTGTCTCTGCATCATCTTCCCATACGTTGTTGATGTCTAGCAACTGTGACTGTGTGCCATTGCCCACCAACCACTGTGTAACTCTGATGCTGCATTTGTGCTGCTGCTAACACTGCTATACTGCTGCCAACTCTGCATTTGCATTGCAATGCCCTCTCATATGTTGTTGCTGCTACTGCAACTACTGCAACTGAGAAACATCTGAAATACTGAATGAATTGTCTCCCTGTGTTGCGTCTGTCTCCTGAGCCTCTAACTGCTACTGACACCTGCACTGTCGACTGGAGAATCTGCGCTGCTGCTGACTCTGCTACTGAGCCTCCTGCTCTGCTGTAAACACTGCACTGTGCTCCTCAACACCTATTGCTACTAGTCAGCAATTGTTAGCCCAGAATCTAAATGCATCAACTGACACTGATCCATCCTGCTACTGAATACTGTGGGCCTCCCTAGCTAGGTAATGATCCATGAGGAGGACACTTCAATGGACCTTGCCTAAGATTTGCGTTGCTCTGGGAGTATAACTCCACATTGCCCCATCTCACTCCCAGAGGTATAGCTACAAACATGGCGAAGTCTTCCTCCAGTATGGACAACAACTTGTCTATCTCTGCGAACGCTGCCGCTTGGTCTTTCTTCTCCCGCATCTCCTTCTTCCTGAGAGGACACTGAGTATTGTAGTGGCCAACTCGCCACACCTAAAGCACATGACCTTAGATAAGTCCTTCTTCTTCTTCTTCTCCTGTCCCTGACTGGAACCCTTTGATGCAAGGGCCATGTTACCCACCACTTATGGGTAGTATCCATAGGAGAAAATTTTCTCCTAGATGGTTCTTAGTCGGCAGCCAGCAACCTCTTGCAACCACCAGATAACTCGATGTGCCACTATCTATGCCACTTGAGCCGGCCATTTGGGCCCTCGCCCATTTGTTATGATCGTACGTTTGAAGATGGGCCTCCAAACCCCAAAGGTATGGCTTTTCATTGGTGTTCAGTAATTTTGTTTACTTATCATGGATACTTTTGGGCATGGATTGGTGGGGGGATTCGGCGGAAACAATGGGCTAGGTATGTAGTCTTATCTCCTCTGCTCGATTTGGTGGTTAGCCTTGTATCTTAGTCCTATGGGATCTCCTTTATTGGCTATTAGCTTTAGGGCTGGCACTACATAGGAAATCCCAATTTTGGTTGCGTGGTCCCGCTTCCCGACACCATATACATCACTCCCCTCCACTCATTTTGACCCCATTTGTCACTTTTCCCATCCAGGTCCACATTTGCCCACTGGGTCCACATAGGGTTAGCCTTCCCCGCCCCTTGCCTACACATTGGGTCGGGCTTGAAACAATGCCCCAGAGGTTGATGCTGCTAAAAAGAAAAGAGAAAGCATAGTTTGGCCACTTACAATAGGAAATATACCGCAAAATGCAAAAGATGGTCGGGACATACGAATTTAGCATGTGTGCAAAAGCCAAATGTGAGCTCTACCCCTTATATATGGCCATCACCCTGGTTCCTATGGGCCCTAGATGAGCCCCCTCCACGTTAAGGAACCCATGATTGTCCCAACCCCCGGTGGGCAATGAATTGCCCCACCTTAAAGGGGGTATTTACTGCTATATCCTACACATCACGCTCTCATCCCTTGGAGCCTCGAGCAGTTATGAAGAAAAATCAATCAAAGGCAAAAGGCATATGAAGAAGAGCTGAAAAACAAAGGCCGAGGTAACTTATGTACCACGATTTGCTCCCTCTTAGACTCATATACCCAAGTGTGGGCTTCCCTTATTATAGCTACCCTTGTACCATGGCATGTGGTTTCGAGCCTTCTCTTGATCCCGACTCTATTGCAACTTTGTATCACATGCCACCTACCACTTGATGGATGTACTGAGTGGCAATGATTACAGAAAATTTTTACCCTCTAGGGTCATTCTTCCTCCATCCATTTCAAAATCCAGGAGACTCTTAAGCATCGGGAGCATATCCTCCAGCCTCCCGTCCAATCCAACACTACTCGTCAGATCACCTCTTTCTTCAGCATACTCCCCTCAGCCCGAGGAGTCAAGAGATCAACCAGTGCGAGTACCGATCAATCCGGCTCACATAGATCGACAAACCCTCGTTCAGTTAAGAGTAGAGGCCCCTTGCCTACGAGGGCCCAGCAACAGAACCGTGCCAAGCATCTCCTCGAGAGGCGGCCCAGGATCGTTAGATCACGGAGACAACACAATGGGAGGCAACCAACGCCCACCGTTTCAAACCAGCAAACCTTACTGAACTACCCACAGTTCTCCTCTCTCGACCTCGGATGTTAGGAGTAGCGGACTCCCACATCTGTGTCCCCAGGGTCTTCTTCACCAGTGATCCTACGATGCAGTCTAGAGATCAACAGGTGTGGCCGGGATTGGAGCTCCATACGCTCTTCCCAACCCACCTCGTTTTTAGTTTCTATCTTCCTTTCAGCATTTGTCTTTCTGAGGAGACCGATTGGTTCTCCTACTGGGCACGACCCCTTATGTAACCGGCAGTCCCATTGACCTACTTTATGGTCATTCGTTGGACATTAATAAAATTATCTTATCTTATCTAATTCCTGAACCCTGTCTATTTAGTATTAACAAATCTGGGTGAGAGTTCCCCATGAATTCAAAACTTTTGGGCTCACTTTTGTACCATGTTTTGATACAACAATTAATCTCTTCATGGGTTAAAGGCAACTGCTTGGGTTCCAAGATTTCTTGTTCATCCTTTTGCTTGAAACCTCCAACCTTCCCAGTGGTTGTACCCCAAAATTCTTGTATGCTTTGCATTTCTTCTGCCTATTCTTCTCCGGTTCATTTGGGTTCCCCTTTGACTATTCTTTCCAGCTCCAATACAAAATTGTTGCAGATTAAGTTCAGCTTGTAAGGCTATTTTTCTCCAATAAATGGCTCTGTTCCTCGTTTGGAGCTCCCTTAAATATGAAAATATGGCAGTTTTGGAGTTGGATTTCACAAGCCCTGTGGTGGAGTCCTTTGGATTTCTCTTCAATACTTGCCAATAGATATACACATCACAAAAAAAAAATGAAAACTAAGAAATTCTAACCAAATCTGAGATCTGGAACTAAAAATAGAAGATAAACAAGATGCATAATTAAATTCCTCAGGTGAAGACTGTACATACACAGGAAAAGAAACATAGTACAACTACATAGTATCATTGATCTGTTCCTATCTGTATTTTCAACCAAGAATTTAACTGTATATTCCCCTAAAAGAGAAACAAAGTTCAAACTGATCCTAGTTTTACTTACATAATGGAGCATGGTTAAGTACATCTGTACCCCTAAACTCTCAACTGAAACTGCATACTCTTCCTTAAAAACTAATTCAGTTTGTGCCTGACAAATGCATCTAAATTTTTCTCTTGCGTTGAAAAATGAAGTCATGAGATTTAAGAGATTCCCTCAATCATCTTTTCTGAGGTGGTAAGCCACAATATTGCTTGCACCAGATTCGTTGCTCTGGGCTGGTGCCCCTTCATTGTTCCTCCTTAGAAAAATGTTTGCCATGGTTGTTCCTATACTCAAAGCTGCTTGATTCCTGAAATGGATCTGGTTGTCTGTTATCAGCTTCTATGTTTTCTGACTTTTCTAAGGGTTGGGCATTACAGTTGTTCAGTTCCCCAATTTCTATGCTCTTTTTTCTTGCATCCATGCATAGAACTTATGGCTCTGTTGTTTCATTGGTTGCTAGACTTATCTATTTTTTCATGCTTTTGTTCTATCGGTACTGTTTCATACATAGTCCAGGTATTCTCGCTTGTGAGAAGGGCATCTGCAATTTCTTTTATTTCACAATGCTCTGAAACTGCTGCTGATGCTGCAAGATGTTCTTCCAGATTTTGGTATGAGACAGACTGTTGGTAAACATCTGTGCTGTTTTCCTCTGGAGTTTCAACAGTTGTGCTTCTGATCATTCCAGCAGTTACTTCCTCTGTTATTCTATCCATAGCTAGAACTTCTGCCTCTATATTTTTTTGAGCTATGTCAAAATTCTCTGTTGGAGCCCTCATGTCTTCTATCTGTGCATTGTTCCTTGTGCCAGTGGTCTCATCAATTTCCATTGTTGCAATGGTAGGTTTAGCTGTGTTTGGCTGTCCAGATTTTTTTTCCAGAGCTTGGGATGGGACTCTTTGTAGTTCATCAGCGATTTCATTTTCTGGTTCTTCTGCATTTTCAAGATTACTTCCTTTGAGTTGTACAGCGTCACCCGTTGTGATGGAACTAACAGCTATATCATCTACTGCAGATTTTGGATCAGAAGTTGGAGTTGTGTGTGATTTTTCATATACTCCTGAAATTGCAATTGGGTCTGTTATTTGTTCCTTGTCCCTTCTGTAATGAATTTGACCAATTTCTGTCAGTGCATTGGTATCTGACATTATTTGTGATTCTTCATGATGTTCTTCCCTAACTGGAGATAAATATGCTTGCTGTTTGTAAACATTTTTACTTCTTCCCTCTTCTACATTCTGAATGTTATTGCTTTCTTGTTCCACAACTACATCATGTAGTACTGCATCAACAACAAACGAACCTGTGTCTGTTGGTGCATCAGTCATGAGAGTACTTTCAGATTCTTTCTGCCATTCTTTGGCTTGTACCATTAGCTCTGTTTTCTTTGCATTGTTCCCTGTGGGAAGGGCTTCAACAATTTCAGTTGCTGAACTCTTAGCTGGAAATGTATATGTTGACAAGACTATATGTTGATGCCCTTCCCCTGTGCTATCTATCTTTTCTAAATTTTCAACATCACTACCTTGAAGTCCTCCAACTTTTATATCCTCTGTTATTGTGCCCATGGCTATATCATTATCTCTTGTTTCCTCAGCAGTTGTAGCATTGTTAGGTTCTTTTTCCTTTCCCTCCCTTGGTACTGTGGGGTCTGCTGTCTCTGCATCATTCTTCGAGTCAAAGGTGTCAATAGTTTGTGTTCTTACTTTGCTTGGTTGAACTATGTCTGATTCTTCACACTCCTCTTTTGAAGTTGGAAACGAGGCTGTTTGTTGTTTGCTGGCATCTGTATCTGGATGTTCTGCACTATCAATATTTTTGCTTACATGTCCCATGGATTGTGCACCTTTTGATAACACTTTAATATGTTGAACGTCTTCAAGGGTTGAGTCGCCAACTGGAGTTTTATCTGATCCTTTGAATTGCTCTTCTGATGATGCTGTGGGGTCTGTTGTCTGTGCAACATCCTCTGTATGGTGGTTCTTGAGAATTTCTATTGCTGCATTGGTTGCTAGGATCTGATTTGATTCTTCATCTTGTTCTCTCATTGTTGGAGGAGAGTGCGATTGTTGCTTTTCAACATATATCCTTGTTAGTTCATCTGCTTTTTCCACCTTGCTACTTACGAGTTCATCAACTTCGTCATCTGCTATTGCTTTCATGTTTATAACATCTATGCCTGTTGTTTCACGAGGAGATGTTGTGTCTGGTTTTTCATGATGTTGTTCAGAATATATCATCAATTCTTGTGTCTGAGCAATGCCCCATGTATCAATGGTCTCACAAATTTCTGTCACTTCCTTGATGGCTGGAGATGCTTCTGATTCCGCATGCTGTTCTTTCAAAGGTGGAGACAAGGTTGAGTGTGTCTCATGGGGACCTGTTGTTATCATCTCTTTTGCATTTTCTACGTTACTGTTTTCATGTCCCACATATTTCTCCTCTGTCACTGCATTGATGAATAATGAATCTGCTTCTATTTTCAGATCAGTGTCTGGGGCTTTGTTGGATTTTTCATGATTTTCTTCTGTTGACATCATCAGGTCTGCTGTCTGTGCATCATTTTTTGTTGGGAGGATCCTGACAATTTCTGTTGATCCAGAGTTGACTAGATTTGTGTGTGAATCTTCGTGTTCTTCTTCCATAGCCAAAGACAAGAATGACTTTTGGTGGTCAAGCCATCTGCTTTCTGGCTCTTTTATGATTTCTTCACTACTACTTTCCAATTCTTGGACTTTTGCATTCTCTTTGATTTCATCCATAACTGGAACATCTGCATCTGTTGTTGCATTGGTGATAAGAGTCATTTTCAATTCTTTATGTGGCTCCTTCACTGCCATTGTTTCTTTTGCTACCATTCCATTTTCATTTGTGTAAAAGCTCTCAACAGCATCTGGTGCTGTATCTGTGCCTTGAGGTATGTTTGTTTCTTCGTAAGTTTCTTTTAAAACAGAGGATGGAGTACTTTTCTGTTCATCATCAAAGGCCTCAACAGCTTCTGGTGCTGTATCAGTGGCTTTGGATGTGTTTGTCTCTGCACATTCTTTTAGAACTGAACATGAAAATCTTTGCTGCTCATCATCAAAAGTTTCAACAACTTCTTGTGCTGTATTAGTGGCTAGAGTTGTGTCTGTTTCTTCACATTTTTCTTTCAAATCTGGGGATGAAACACTTTGCTGTTTATAAGCATCTGTATTTTCATGGTTTCTTTCATTTTCAACAACTGTGTCTGTTGTTGCGTTTGTGATAGCAGTCATGAATTCTTTATGTGGCTCCTTCACCAACATTGTTTCTTTTTCTACCATTGCATTTTCATTTCTATAAAAGTTCTCAATAACTTCTGCTGCTGTATCACTAGCTTGAGCTATTTCTGTCTCTTCATAATTTTCTTTCAGAACTGAAGATGAAATACTTTTCTGTTCATTATTAGAAGTATCAGCAGCTTCTGGTTCTGTATCAGTGGCTTCACTTGTGGCTGTCTCTTCACATTCCTTTAGAGCAAAAGATGAAAATTTGTGCTGTTCGTCACCAAAGGTTTCAAGAGCTTCTGAGACTGTATCAGTGGCTTGAGTTGTGATTGTTTCTTCACTGTTTTCTTCCAAAACTGAAGATGAAACACTTGGTTGTTGATCAGCATATACATTTTCATTGTTTTTTCGGTTTTCAACACCTGCCCCTGTTGTTGCAATGGTGATAAGAGTCATATTGATTTCTTTATATGGCTCTATCACTTCCATTGTTTCTTTTGTGACCATTTCATTGTCATTTGTGTCAAAGTTCTCAGCAGCTTCTAGTGCTGTAACAGTGGCTTCAGCTATATCTGTTTCTTCACAATTTTCATTCGACACTGATGATGAAATACTCTGCTGTTCATCAGCAGAGGTCTCGACAGCTTCTGGTGCTGTGTTGGTGTCTTCAGTTGTATCTGTCTCTTCATGTTCTTGTATAACTGATGATGAAAGGTTTTTCTGCTCAGCAACAAAGTTTTCAACAACTTCTGGTGTTATATCAGTGGATTGAGTTGCATCTGTTTCTTCAAAATATTCTTTCAAAACAGAAGATGGAGTACTTTTCTGTTCATCAGTAAAGGAGTCAACAGCTTCTGGTGCTGTATCAGTGGCTTCAGATGTGATTGTCTTTTCACATTCTTTTAAAACTGAAGATGAAAAACTTCTCTGCTCAACCACAAAGGTTTCAACAGCTTCTTGTGTTGTATTGGTGGCTAAAGTTGTGTCTGTTTCTTCACATTTTTCTTTCAAAACTGTTGATGAAACACTTTGCTGTTTATCAGCATCGATATTTTCAATTTTTCTTTCATTTTCAACAACTGTGTCTGTTGTTGGATTTGTGATAGAAGTCACGTTGAATTCTTTATGTGGCTCCTTCACCACCATTCTTTCTTTTGCTACCATCGCATTTTTATTTACATAAATGTTCTCAATAAATTCTGGAAATGTATCAGTGGCTTGAGCAATGTCTGTTTCTTTGCAATTTTCTCTCAAAACTGAAGACGAAATACTTTTCTGTTGATTATTAAAGGTCTCAGCAACTTCTGGTTCTGTATCAGTGGCTTCAGTTCTGTCTGTCTCTTCACATACCTTTAGAGCAAAAGATGAAACTTTCTGCTGCTCATCACCAAAGGTTTCAACAGCTTGAGAGGCTGTATCCCTGGCTTGAGTTGTGTCTGTTTCTTCACTATTTTCTTCCAAAACTGGAGATGAAACACTTTGTTGTTGATCAGCATCTACATTTTCATGGTTTCTTTGGTTTTCAACACCTGCACCTGTTGTTCCATTGCTGACAAGAGTCATATTGATTTCTTTATGTGGCTCTTTAGCTTCTTGTGCTGTATCAGTGGCTTCAGCTATGTCTGTTTCTTCAGAAATTTCTTTCAACACTGAAGATGAAATACTCTGCTGTTCATCAACAAGAGTCTCAACAGCTTCTGGTGCTGGGTCAGTGGCTTCACTTGTATCTATCTCTTCACGTTCTTGTAGACCTGAAGATGAAAATTTTTGCTGCTCATCAACAAAGATTTCAGCAGCTTCTGGTGCTGTATCAGTGGTTTGATTTGCATCTGTTTCTTCACAATTTTCTTTCAAAAGAGAAGATGGAGTACCTTTCTGTTCATCATCAAAGGCCTTAACAGCTTCTGGTGCTGTATCAGTGGCTTCACTTGTATCTGTCTCTTCACATTCTTGTAGACCTGAAGATGAAAAATTTTGCTGCTCATCAACAAAGATTTCAGGTGCTGTATCAGTGGTTTGAGTTGCACCTGTTTTTTCACAGTTTTCTTTCAAAACAGTACTTTTCTGTTCATTATCAAAGGCTTTAACAGATTCTGGTGCTGTATCAGTGGCTTCACATGTGTTTGTCTCTTCACATTCCTTTAGAACTAAAGATGATTTTTTTTTTTGCTCATCAACAAAGGTTTCAACAGCATCTTGTGCTGTATCAGTGGATTCAGTTGTGACAGTCTCTTCACATACCTTTAGAGCAAAAGATGAAACTTTATGCTGCTCATCACCAAAGGTTTCAACAGCTTCCGAGGCTGTATCCCTGGCTTGAGTTGTGTCTGTTTCTTCACTATTTTCTTCCAAAACTGGAGATGAAGCACTTTGTTGTTGATCAACATCTACATTTTCATGGTTTCTTTGGTTTTCAACACCTGCATCTGTTGTTCCATCACTGACAAGAGTCATATTGATTTCTTTATGTGGCTCTTTAGCTTCTTGTGCTGTATCAGTGGCTTCAGCTATGTTTGTTTCTTCAGAAATTTCTTTCAACACTGAAGATGAAATACTCTGCTGTTCATCAACAAAAGTCTCAACAGCTTCTGGTGCTGCGTCAGTGGCTTCATTTGTATCTACCTCTTCACATTCTTGTAGACCTGAAGATGAAAATTTTTGCTGCTCATCAGCAAAGATTTCAGCAGCTTCTGATGCTGTATCAGTGGTTTGATTTGCATCTGTTTCTTCACAATTTTCTTTCAAAACAGAAGATGGAGTACTTTTCTGTTCATCATCAAAGGCCTTAACAGCTTCTGGTGCTGTATCAGTGGCTTCACTTGTATCTGTCTCTTCACATTCTTGTAGACCTGAAGATGAAAAATTTTGCTGCTCATCAACAAAGATTTCAGTAGCTTCTGGTGCTGTATCAGTGGTTTGAGTTGCATCTGTTTTTTCACAGTTTTCTTTCAAAACAGGAGTACTTTTCTGTTCATTATCAAAGGCCTTAACAGATTCTGGTGCTGTATCAGTGGCTTCAAATGTGTTTGTCTCTTCACATTCCTTTAGAACTAGAGATGAATTTTTTTTTTGCTCATCAACAAACGTTTCAACAGCATCATGTGCTGTATCAGTGGCTTCAGTTGTGTCAGTCTCTTCACATACCTTTAGAGCAAAAGATGAAACTTTCTGCTGCTCATCACCAAAGGTTTCAACAGCTTCCAAGGCTGTATCCCTGGCTTGAGTTGTATCTGTTTCTTCACTATTTTCTTCCAAAACTGGAGATGAAACACCTTGTTTTTGATCAGCATCTACATTTTCATGGTTTCTTTGGTTTTCAACACCTGCACCTGTTGTTCCATCGCTGACAAGAGTCATATTGATTTCTTTATGTGGTTCTTTAGCTTCTTGTGCTGTATCAGTGGCTTCAGCTATGTCTGTTTCTTCAGAAATTTCTTTCAACACTGAAGATGAAATACTCTGCTGTTCATCAACAAAGGTCTCAACAGCTTCTGGTGTTGCATCAGTGGCTTCACTTGTATCTGTCTCTTCACATTCTTGTAGACTTGAAGATGAAATTTTTTGCTGCTCATCAACAAAGATTTCAGCAGCTTCTGGTGCTGTATCAGTGGTTTGAGTTGCATCTGTTTCTTCACAATTTTCTTTCAAAACAGAAGATGTAGTACTTTTCTGTTCAGTATCAAAGGCCTTAACAGCTTCTGGTGCTGTATCAGTGGCTTCACTTGTATCTGTCTCTTCACATTCTTGTAGACCTGAAGATGAAAATTTTTGCTGCTCATCAACAAAGATTTCAGCGGCTTCTGGTGCTGTATCAGTGGTTTGAGTTGCATCTGTTTTTTCACAGTTTTCTTTCAAAACAGGAGTACTTTTCTGTTCATCATCAAAGGCCTTAACAGATTTTGGTGCTGTATCAGTGGCTTCACATGTGTTTGTCTCTTCACATTCCTTTAGAACTAACGATGAAATTTTTTTCTGCTCATCAACAAAGGTTTCAACAGCATTTTGTGCTGTATTAGTGGCTAGTGTTTTGTCTGTTTCTTCACATTGTTCTTTCAAAACTGAAGATGAAATAGTTTTCTGTTCACTATTAGAGGCCTCAGCAGTTTCTGGTTCTGTAACAGTGGCTTCAGTTGCATCTGTCTCTTCATATTCCCTTAGTGCAAAAGGTGAAATTTTTTGCTGCTCATCACCAAAGGTTTCAAGAGCTTCTGAGGCTGTATCAGTGGCTTGAGTTGTGTCTCTTTCTTCACTATTTTCTTCCAAAACTGGAGATGAAACACTTTGTTGTTGATCAGCATCTACATTTTCACGGTTTTCTTGGTTTCCAACAGCTGCCCCTATTGCGGCATCAGTGATAAGAGTCATATTTATATCTTTATGTGGCTCTTTCACTTCCATTGTTTCTTTTGCGGCCATTTTATTGTCATTTGTGTCAAAGTTCCTAACAGCTTCTTGTGCTGTAACAGTGGCTTCAGCTATGTCTGCTTCTTCACAATTTTCTTTCAACGCTGAAGATGAAGTAATCTGCTGTTCATCAGCAAAGGTCTCGACAGCTTCTGGTGCTGTGTCGGTGGCTTCAGTTGTATCTGTCTCTTCACATTCTTGTAGAACTGAAGATGAAAAGCTTTTCCGCTCATCAGCAAATGTTTCAGCAGCTTCTGGTGCTGTATCAGTGGTTTGAGTTGCATCTGTTTCTTCACAATTTTTTTTCAAAATAGGGGATGAAACACTTTGCTGTTCATCAGCATCTGCATTTTCAAGCTTTTTTCCCTTTTCGGCAACTTTTTCTTTGGATTCTGCAACTTCTACAACCTTTACTGCAATACTATTAGCTAGAATGTCTTCATATTTTGTTGAATCCATGAACAGTGTTATATGGGAGTCTTTACGATGGTATTCTTTTTTCACTGCTGTCATAGTTTCATCCATCATGGGAAGGTTCTCTGCAATTTCTTTTACTGCACTGATAGTGCGAGTCAGATCTGAGTCTTCAACTTGTTCTCTGATAGCTGTAGGTGAATGTGACTGTTGTTTCTCAACATATTTACTTTCTGGTTCCTCTGCTCTTTCCTTGTCATTGCTTTTTTCTTCCAGCACTTTCCTCTCAGCTACTTCGTCACTGGCAGTGAGATCTGCCTCAATTTCCCTGTCAGAAGTTGTGTCTGAGTGTTTATGCAGTTCATTAGTAGCTAAAATGAGGTTTGCTTCTGATGCATTGTCCCATGTGTAATGTGTCTTTAGAACTTCTGTTGCTGCGTTGATATATAGAGATGACTGTAGTTCTTCATGTTGCTCTTCTAGAGCTGGAGACAAGGTTGAAGGTTGCTCATCAACACCACCTGTGGTTTCAGTCTTTTCTGTGTTTCTTTCATCATCACTTTCATACTCCACACCTTTGTCTTCTGTTATTGCATCAGTATCTGGAGGTCTGCTGGATTCTTTATCCTGTTCTTCCTTTCCTACCATCAAGTGTGCTGTATGTGCATCATCTCCTTCCAAATCTGTTAATGTAGTTGTGTTAGATTCTTCATGATGCTTTTCTGTTTGTACTGCTGTTGTTTCATCCAACATGGGAAGGTTTTCAGCAATTGCTTTTACTGCCCTGGTAGTGGGAGCTGAATCTGAGTCTTCAACTTGTTCTTCCATAGCTGCAGGTGGGTGCAACTGAGGTTTGTCAACATATTCACTTGCCAGTTCTGCTTTTTCCACTTTATTGCTTTTAACCTCTACCATGTTCCCCTCATTTACTCCATTAATGGAATGAACATCCATCTCTATTTTTCTCTCAGAATTAACTGTGTACGAGTGTTTATGCAGTTCTTCAAAAACTACAGTCAGGTCTGATGCTGATTCGTTGTCTAGTGTGTTAATGGTCTTTGGAACTTCTATTACTGCATTGATATATGAGGATACCTTCGATTCTTCATGTTTTTCTTCTAGAGTTGGACATAACGATGAAGGTTGCTTGTCAGCTCCTGTGGTTTGAGTTTTTTCTGCATTTTCCCCATTATCACTTACATGTTCCACACTTTTGTCCTCTGTTATTGCATCAATAGCTGGAGCGCTGCCATATTCTTTATCCTGTTCTGCCATTTCTAGCATCATGTGTGCTGTATGTGCATCACTTCTTATTAATGGAGTTATGTTAGTCTCTTTGTGATGGCTTTCTGTTTGTACTGCTGTTGTAGTCTCATCCATCATGGAAAGGTTCTCAGCAATTTCATTTAATACATGGGTAGCTCGAGCCAGATCTGATTCAACCGTTTTTTCCATCGCTGCAGGTGAGCATGACTTTTGTCTGTCAACATATTTACTTGCAGGTTCTTCTGCTTTTTCCACTTTATTACTTTTAACTTCCCCCAGCTCCCTCTCAGCTACTTCATTGATGGCTGTAACATCTACTTCTATTTTCCTTTCAGAAGTTGTTATGTCCGAGTATTTATGAAGTGCTCCAGGAGCTATAGTTAGGTCTTCTTCTGATACATTATCCTGTGTGTGAATGGTCTTTGGAATTTCTATTCCTACATGGATATATGGAGATGCCTTGGGTTCTTCATGTTGTTCTTCTAGAGCAGGATATGAGGTCGAAGGTTGCTCATCCACACCTGTGGCTTTGGTCTTTTCTGCATTTTTCCCATTATCCTTTTCATGTTTTATATCTCTGTCCTCTGCTACCCTATCAATGTGGAAAACATCGGCCTCTCTTGCTGCATTACTGAGCAGAGCATCTTCCTCAGCTCTCACATTTGCATCTGGACCTCTACTGGATTCTTTGTGCTTTTCATCTGTTGTTATTGGCAGGTCAGTTGTTTTTGCCTCATTATCTGTTGGAAACACCCCCTCAACTTCTGTTGCTGGAACAATAACTGGGCTACTATGTGATTCTTCTGTTTGGTATACCAAATATGGATATGAGATCATTTGCTGTTGGTCAATGCTTCTGCTTTCTGGCTCCTTTAGATCTTGAACACCCATTATGTGTGTTGCATTAATAGTGGCAAGGCTCGTAACAACTTCTGACACTCCTTTAGTATCTAGAATTGGATCTATTTCTTGACCTTGTTCCCCCATAGCTGGAGGAGAGTGCGACTCTTCCTTGTTGACACAAATGCTTGCTGGTTCTTGTGCAATTTCCACTTTGTTACTTTCAAGTTCTATGGCTTCACCGTTTTCTACTCCATTGATAGCTATAGCATCTTCCTCTACATTTGTTTCAGTTGCTGCTGTGTCTGATTGATCATGCAGTTCTTTTGAAGGTATCATTGGGTCAGCTTCCCAAGCATTTTCCTTCCCATGAACATTCTCAGAAGTTTCGTTTGCTGCATTGATATCTGAATAGGTCTGTGGATCTTCATGTTCTTCTAAAGCTGGAGACAAGGTTGATTGTTGCTCAGCAATTATGCCTTCCGCCCTTTCTGCACTTTTGTCTATATTCCTCCCATGTTCCAAACCTTTAGCCTCTCTTGCTGCATTAATGAGTAAATCATCTTCCTCAGTTCTCACATTATCATCTGGAGCTCGTCTGGTTTCTTTGTGGTTTTCATCTGCTGTTATTGTCAAGTCTTTTGTCTGTGCCTCATTATTTGTTGAAGACATCTCATCAGCTTTTGTTACTGGAATAATAACTGGACTTCTGTGTGATTCTTCTGTTTGGTCTACCAATGATGGATATGAGATTGGTTCCTGTTGGACAATGCTTCTGCTTTCTGGCTCTTTTAGATATTGAATACCACTTATATGTGTTGCAATTATATTATCAAGGCTCTCTACATTATCTTGTATTCCATCAGTATCTAGAGCTGGATCTGTTTCTTGAGCTTGTACCTCTATAGCTGGAGGAGAGTGTGACTGTTCCTTGTTGACACACAAGCTTGCTGGTTCTTCTGCATTTTCCACATTGTTGCTTTCAAGTTCCATGGCTTCACCCTTTTCTACCCCATTGATAGCTATGTAGTCTTCCTCTAGTTTTGTTATAGTTGCCGCTGTATGTGATTGGTCATGCAGTTCTTCTGAAGATATCACTGGGTCTTCTTCCCAAGTGTTTTCTTTCCTGCGAACAGTCTCAGGAATTTCATTTGCTGCATTAATTTCTGAACATGTCTGTGAATCTTCATGTTGTTCTTCAAAATCTGGCGACAAGGTTGATAGTTGTTCAGCATTTGTGGTTTCTGTCATTACTGTATTTTCGTCATTATTCCTTTCATGTTCCAAACCTTCAGGTTCTCTTGCTACATCAATGAGCAGAGCATCTTCCTCAATTCTCACATTTGCATCTGGAGCTCTACTGGATTCTTTGTGCTTTTCATCTGTTGTTATTGGCAGGTCTGTTGTTTGTGCCTCATTATTTGTTGGAAACATCCCATCAACTTCTTTTGCTGGAATAACTGGACTTCTTTGTGGTACTTCTGTTTGGTTCACCAAAGATGGATATGAGATTGTTTCCTGTTGGTCAATGCTTCTACTATCTGGCTGTGTCAGATCTTGAATACTCTTTATATGTTTTCCATTAGTAATGGCAACATTCTCAAAAACTTCTGTTACTCCATCATTATCTGGAGTTGGATCTGTTTCTTGACCTTGTTCTTCTATAGATGGAGGAGAATGCAACTGTTCCTTGTTGATACACAGGCCTGCTGTTTCTTGTGCATTTTCTACTTTATTACTTTCAAGTTTTGTGGATTCACCCTCTTGTACCCCATTAATAGCTGTGGTATCTTCCTCTATTTTTGTTTCAGTTGCTGCTGCATGTGATTGGTCATGCAGTTCTTTTGAAGATATCACTGGGTTTGCTTCCCATGCATTTTCCTCCCTGTGAACAGTCTCAGAAGTTTCTTTTGCTTCATTGATATCCTTACAGGTCTGTGGATCCTCATGTTCTTCTTCTAAAACTGGAGACAAGGTTGGTCGTTGCTCAGCATTTGTCCTTTCTTCCCTTTCTGCATTTTTTTCAATATTACTTCCATGTTCCAAACCTTCAGCCTCTCTTGCTGCATTAATGACTACAGCATCTTCCTCAGTTCTCACATTATCATCTGGAGCTCTTCTAGATTGTTTGTGGTTTTCGTCTGTTGTTATTGTTGTCTGTACCTCATTATTTGTTGGAAACATCTGATCAACTTTTGTTACTGAAACAATATCTGGACTTCTGTGTGATTTTTCTATTTGGTCCACCAATGATGGATATGAGATTGTTTCATGTTCATCAGTGCTTCTACTTTCTGGCTCTTTTTGATCTTGTATACCACTTATATCTGTTCCAGTTATAGTGGCAAGTCTCTCAACAATTTCTGTTACTCCATCAATACCTAGAGTTTGATCTATTTCTTGACCTTGTTCCTCTATAGCTGGAAGAGATTGTAACTGTTCCTTGTTGACAAAGAGACATGCTGATCCTTGTGCATTTTCAACATCATTACTTTCAAGTTTGGTGGCTTCACCCTTTTCTGCTCCATTGATAGCTATAGCATCTTCCTCCATTTTTATCTTGGTCACTACCATATGTGAGTGGTCATGCAGTTCTTCTGAAGGTATCATTGGGTCTGCTTCCCCAGCATTTTCCTTATTATGAACACTCTCAGGGACTTCTTTTGCTGCATTGATATCTGAACATGTCTGTGACTCTTCATGTTGCTCTTCTAAAGCTGGAGACAAGTTTGATTGTTGCTCAGCACTTGTGCTTTGTGTCCTTTCTGCATTTTCCTCATTATTCCTTCCATGTTCTGAATCTTTAGCCTCTCTTGCTATATTAATGAGTAAAGGATCTTCCTCTGTTTCCACATTCGCATCTGGAGAACTACTGGATTCTTTTTTCTTTTCATCTGTTGTTATTGTCAGCTCTGTTGTCTGCATACTGCTAACTGTTGGAAGCATCCCATCAACTTTTGTTGCTGGAACAATAACTGGACTTACGTGTGATTCTTCTGTTTGGTATACAGGATACAAGACTGTTTGCTGCTGGTCAATGCTTCTGCTCTCTGGCTCTTTTAGCTCTTGAATACCACTGCTTTCAAGTTCCTCAACTTTTGCATCCCCTCTTTCTTCATTAGTAGCCTCCGCTGTTGCATCAATGACAGAAGTCCTATTGAATTCTTTATGAAGTTCTTCCTGTAGTCTTATTTGTTTTAATTCCACTGTATCATCCTTTGCATTAAAAGTCTTAATGACTGCTAGTGCTAAAATAGTAGGTTGAGCTATGTCGGATTCCTCATATTTCTCTTTCAATGATGGAGATGACACATTTAGTTGCTCATCAACATCTATATTTTTATTATTTTGGTCAGCTTTAATATCCTTGCATTCAATTTCCACATCTAGTACAGCCTCTGCTGCAACATTGTCAGACTGAATGTCTTTTTTTATTGTTGTAGTTGTACATGATAGTTTGTGATGTTCTCCTGCTTGGAGTGTGGCATTTGTTCTATCCATCATTGGAATATTAGCGGTTGATGTTACTGCACTGGCAGGTGGTGCTGGATATGGGTCTTTACCCTTGTCTTCTAGAGGGTCCTGCTTTTTTTCATCATATATACTTGCTGTCTCTTCTGCTTTCCCCACCTTAATACTTTGAATATCCATGCATTGCCCCTGTGCTGCTGTATTTAATGCTGTAACATCTACCTCTTTTGTTGCATCAGTTGCTATTGGATCCAGGACTTTGTGCAGTTCACCTGAAGTAATTGTTGGGTCTGCTTCCCAGGCATTGTTCCTTGTGTGAAGCATCTCTCCATCTTTTACTTCATTGATAAATGGAGCTGACTGCATTTTTTTATGTTGCTCTTCCAAAGCGGGAGACAAGGTCAACTGTTGCTCATCATCAACTCTGCTTTCTGTTTTTTCCACATTTCTCTTGTTACTGTTTTCATATCCCATACCTTTATCCTCTGTTGCTGCATCAATTTGTAGAACAGTTCCCTCTGTAGTCACATCACTAGCTAGAGCTCTACTGGTTTCTTTTTGCTGTTTATTTATTTGTTCTGCCAGGTATGCTATCTGTTCATTTTCTTTGGTTGGAAGTATCCCGACGACTTTTGTTGTTGTAATATTTGCTGGATTACTTTGTGATTTTGTCTGTTGATCTTCCATAGCTGGAGACAGAACTGTTTCTTGTTGGTCAATTCTTCTGATCTTTGTCATTACAACATGTTCAACATGACTGCTTTCAGATTCCCCAATTCTTGCATCCTGTTTTAATTGATAAGTATTCTGGACATTTGGTTCCACTGTTCCATCACTGGCAGGAGCTGTAATGATTTTTTTTTGTGACTCTTGCAATGGTATAGTTTGTTCTGCTAGCATCACATCGTTCTTTGCTGGAAAAATCTCAACTTCTTGTGCTGCATTTGGGTTTTGAGCCATGGCTGGTTCTCCACATTGTCGGTCTTCCATATCTGGAGACACGATGTCAATGCTTCTGATCTTTGTCATTACAACATTTTCAACATGACTGCTTTCAGGTTCCCCAGTTCTTGCATCTTGTTTTACTTGATAAGTGTTTAGGACATTTGGTTCCATTGTTTCATCAGTGGCAGGACCTGTAATGATTTTTTTTTGTGACTCTTCTAATGGTATAGTTTGTTCTGCTAGCATTGCATCGTTCTTTGATGGAAAATTCTCAACAATTTCTTGTGCTGCATTGGGGGTTTGAGCCATGGCTGGTTCTCCACATACTTTTATATTAGATAAGTCCCTTTGTTCATCAGTATTATTTTTTCTATGAATATCTCTATTCTCATTATCACATTCAAGTTCGATATGTCTCACACCCTTGAATGCTGTGCCATTGGCTCCATCTTCCTCTTTTGTTGCATCTGTGTACAGATCTGTGTGAGATTCCTCATCAAATTTTTCTGTTTCTACAGTTGACTCTGTTGTCTCTTTACTGTCTGTTGTGGGACGGTTAGCAACAATATCTGTTGCTGGACTTGTAGCTGGAACTGTTTCTGGTCTCTCACCTTTTTCAGTCAAATCTGGAATAGAGACTGGTTGTTGGTCAAAAGAACTTATGGCAAACTCTGTCACTGTCTTAATTGCTGGAGATATTTTGGACACTTTGGCCTGTCCATGTATAGATACTACTGCCTCTCTTGCTTCTGCAGTGTCTCTAGTAGAAAGGTTACCAACTTCTTCAGGTGCTGCAAAGGTAGCTGTAGATCTATGTGATTCTTCTCTAGTAGTGAATGCCTTGGCAGGATCTTTTGCTTCCTTTGAAGGAGCTGCAGCTGAATGCAGTGGTTTGTGTTTACTCACTATAATTGATTTCTCACTTATTGATTTTCTTTCTGTAAATGATCTGGATGCCAATGGTCTTGCATCAATCTCTGCTGATTCAAATTGATGAAGAGGTTTGGTTTCTGATTTAAGAATATGGGAATCTGTCAAACTTTTTCCAAACTTGTCAAGAGCATCCTGATAATCATCTGGCAAGCTTCCTGGATGTGCACTCATTTGTAGCTCTTTTGAGGTGGCATATTCTTCAGAAGATTCAAAAACTGCAGAAGTATGTACTTTCCCATCTGTGTCACTCTTTTCATCATTTGTTGAACTTAAGGCACTGAGAACCTCAGGAGTTTCTGCTTCCTGGCATTAACAATGCCATTAAGCTCTTAAAAATCATGAGGTGAAGCAAGAATTAAAAATTTAGACCACACCCATTTAAGAACTTAGGTATACTCATGAATGCCTACAGAAAAATCCTGTAATAAACGGCAGGTAGATTAAAGGGTCTCTCTTTGAGCCTACCTACTTAAGAAAAACTACATTTCAATACTCTGCTGCCTGTAGAACGGTTATCAAATTAACAATTCTTGGACATTTTGGTTTCTTCAGATTCTAGAATAGTATAGTTGAATGCTCAGGATAGTTTACTGTGTATTCCCATTTATTGACTACCTTAAAGGTGATATTTAGGCCTCATTAGGCAGGTTGCCACCTTAGGACTATGTTTTCTCTGTAGCACACTACTTCATATTAAGCATAGATCATTATTTCCAAGGGAAACCTTGCGAAGAAACCCAAGGGAAGCTTCTGTGCATTAGTGGATGGCATCCCTAGTAAACTTGTTGGCATAGACTACTGTATGATTCGCAAATATTACATGAACAATTTGGTTCATAAATTGAATATCCAAAGTAAATAAGATAACATAAAAAAATTATATGTAGTAAACTATTATATTGAATGTGTAATACAAGAGATTATAGATTGATCTACAATGACCTCTGTGACGGTATGTACATTGTATACACATTGACGGGTCACATTGGTTGAATGGTCATGTCACTTGTTTAGGTCATGTGTCACTTTATTAATACTGTTTACTACTACTACTACTACTACTATTATTATTACTGTTGATATTTTAGATATATATTTATGTTCATTATGTGGCCTTCCCCTTAGAAATGCTTTGTTTTCAAAACATATTTATGGAAAAGATTTATCTCTTGTTCTAGCTCATAATGCCTTCTCACGATCCTTTGTTCTTGTAGCTGTGATAGTTGGTGATACAAGACGATATGAGCTACAAAATGTTGAGCAGAATTGTCTTATTGTGAAATGCTCAGACCACCCTAGCTCAAATTTATGCAAAACTATATGGTGATGACTTTTGTGATTTGGGAAATGATACGATTCCACACTTCCATTCAATATAATAGGTTCTTCACTTAGTTTTTTTTATTGATTTCGTCTTGGGTTAATCTGTTGATGTCCTTTATAATTATGATGACGATAAACATCCTAATTAGTTGTGGTGGTTGATGATACAAGATGATATGAACTATGAAGCATTGCAGAATTGTCTTATTGTGGAAGGGTCAGACCACCTTAACTCAACTTTATTCAAAACAATGTGGCGATGACTTTTTTTATTTGTAAAATGATACAATTCACTCTTGAGCTTCTCTTTAATATAATAGCTTCTTTACTTATTTTATTATTATTAGCTAAGTCACCGGATTCGTCCTAAACCACCTGCGAATCCCGAATCCGGCGAATCCGACACAATTCGGTCCAGATTCGTGTCCAAATCACAGGACACGTCGTGTCCGAGGGCGTGTCGCGATTTTCAGGGGCGTGTCGCGATTTTAGGGCACGTGTCTGGTTTCCAGGACTCGCTAAGCTCAGTGTGGGAAAGAAAAGGGCATGTTTGCTCATTAATATTTTCATTTAGCAAGTGATTTGTGCTGTTGTAGCAAGGAGTAGAGCATTTTGGCAGCGTCATGATCAAGTCTAGGCCCTAGTATGATATGCTATTCATGGTAATGTTAAATTCTTAAAGTAAAAGTGACATTCTCCTTAATCTTCATTTTCATCCTTTTACTTAAATTTTTAACATTACCATGAAATGACTCAGGATGTTTGAGAGTGGTTCCGGCCTCATTGGATTTCATATGGAGAAAGTAGAATTTTAGATTTCATTCAAAATCCAGCATACTTATCAGTTTTTCAGGATTTTAGGATTGGGGGATTGCAATGTTTCCATTGAATTTTGTCATGTATTAGGGTATGGAACTCGTATTTAATCAAGAGCACCAAACCAAGAGCTTTTGAATATGTCACTCCCGCTCCCGTTTTCGCTCCTGCTCCCCGCTTTCGCTCCCGCTCCCAAGTAACACTATTCCTAATGATATGGGTCTGGACACCAATGTTGAGTTGGCATTGGCCAACATGGATCTCAGTGATCCAGTGCTAGAGCCTGTTAGATTTGATGACATAGAGGGGTCAACCTCCACACCAGTAGATGTAGAGGCGACTATGGATACAGGGGAGGAGGAGGATGCAGAGGAGAACAGTGGGGACCATGATGATGAGGGCAGTGATGCTGATTATGATGCTATTGTTGATTGATGCCTTGAGGCTTGTATACCTGTAGACTGTAGATGTTTTATATTTTCTATTTCTATTTCCCAATGGCATTGCACCAACACTACCTATGTAACACATTTTGATTTGATGACTTAATGTCAAATGAGAAAACTACAATTGTCAGTGTGTTTATCTTACTATCTTGTAGTTGTAAGTTGTCTTTCAATTACAACTTATAACTTATGAATAATGAATCATGATTTAAATTTTTAATAGATTTATCATTTATGTGACTAGTACCATTGACATTTATTTGAATTTT
>APFE030367335.1:354369-405567 GCA_000404065.3 Pinus taeda
TGTTGTCGCACGGATGGGCACAACAACGCTCAGACCGGGGGCTGTCACTCTAATCCCCGATCCCCCGTTTAAGCCTGTCTCCCGCGGCTAAGGGGGGTAGACCCTGAGAGATGATGAAGACCAACTGTCGACCAGTTGGTTGGGAGACACGAGACACGATTAAGATAAGCACTAAAATGATTTGATTAGTTAGCAGACCAGTGCCTTGAGAGATTATTATTAAGATGATTACTTGTTTAATGATATAGAAACGTGAAACGTGAACAACAATCATTTATCATCAGCTAGATCACAGTGCTCTTTGAATGACCCAAATGATATCCAGCAACTGAAGATTTAAAAAAGCATGAATGCTTCAAACCACCACGAGTTATAAACCATTAACTAGATATCATATTCGTATCTCGACTTGAAACTTCAGATCTCAGCGTGAAAGATATATCACGAAAACAACTGAATCTGGCAACAAAAATAATTTTCCCACAAATTTTTATACCCTTTCAGACAAAGATTAAACTTAAAACAAAAATTTAATCTAAAACCCTGAAGGAAAATTTTTTATTTAAATTTTTTTTATTTTATATTTTTCATAATGAAGACAAATGCTTTCAAATGAAAGAAGAAAATTTGTGATAACTTTTCAAGATAGAAAACAAGCAAAGGGCTCAGGAAACCCCCTCTTAAATAAATCTTTTTGATGTCTTATGAGATTGCTTGCTTGAACAACTTGTGGGACCCTTGATATCCTTGGAGGTGACTATTCCCGCCGAAGAAGTCCTTACACTCCAATAGAGCTGGCAACCTATCCCTAACACAGAAAACACTTGCAAACAAATTGTTAGTGCACAAGAGACTTGGCATATAGAGACCAAGTTGAGCTTGTCATTCAACCGAGAAGGGACAAGCTACAACAAGTGTACAAAATATACCAAGCCCAGAGGAGATTTGAGATAGCTGCAAATCTCTCCTCCCTAAACAATAGTGCCTTCAGGCAAATGCACAAAAAAAAACAACTAGATAGCAAATGAAAATCAAATGAATATCAAACGACACAAGTATACCTCATGTACCAAAGCATGCACCACAAGAGAAGCTAGTAACCCCAAAGACTTTTATTTATTTATGTGAAAGATGAATACAAAATCCGGCAGAGTCTCCGCCAGCCCAATAGCTCGTTCTCTCATTTACAATAAGAGCCCAAGGCTCATATAAATAGGAAAATGGGAAATGATCCCAATGCCAAGAGACAATGACAAGTGTAGCAAGTGACAATCCCAATGAAAAATGAATTTGTACAAGTGGTTGATATGACTGTTGTAGGTGTCCATGTTAACTGATGTGCTGACCACGAATCGTTGTAGCTTGGCTGTCAACGTTTAAACTGATGTTTGACTGATCCAAAATCTGCGTTAAACGTTGTTTGATGCCCACGTAACTGTGTATATACCTTTGTTAACTTGTTGTCCCACGTAACTGCTGTGTATAAACCTCTATTGGCTGCCTTTGAACTTGCGTTAAACTGAGTTGTAGCTGCCCACGTAACATATATGGTGAGTCTGCGTTAAACTGCTGCTGCAACCTTTGATTGGCTGCCACGTTAACTGCTGGGACAGCGTACGTATTGCTGTGTATGGCTGGAATGGCCCACGTAAACTATGAACATGCCCACGTAGACTATGAACAAACCACGTACATGTTGTTTACTGATCGACTGCCCACGTCTGCCAACTGCTGTTTGACTGGTTTGTTGACTTGCCAGCGTGTATTTGCTGAGCTGACAGCCACGTTAAACTGCTGTAATATACTTGTAACCACTGCTGACCTGACTGCGTACGGACTTCATGGCTGAGCTGCGTTTAAACTGCTGAGTGGGCCAGCATATTTTTTGGATGGCTGGGTTATGCGTTGAACTTTTAATGAGCATGAGTAATACATATATTTTGGTGGGCTGAGGTGGGGTACCCACTCATTTTACTTTATAAACTTTTACTTTCTCAACCTTATAATAAAATCAAAGTTAAAACTTCAAAAATTCGATTTGCCTTATGAACTCAACGCTGGCCCATTTGACTTTGACTTTCTTTGACTTTCTTTGACTTGAGTTGAAACTTTATGTGGTGGGTCCCACATTGCTTGCCACATCACCCTTGATCCTCTGCTTGACTTCCATGTCAAAATTTGACTTATTTTGACTTTGGAAAAATTTATAAATTTTTTCCAATTATTCATTTTTTTGAATTTCTTCTTCATTTTTGCTACTGTCACTTGAAAAATCGCCTTTTGAGGGACTCTGTGTCATTTTTTTGACCCCCAAAGTAGGCTCTAGGAGAATGCTGGGCCTCTGAGGATGAATTTCGAGTGGTCATACGCCCCAGACATTTCCTAAGGCCACTTATTTTATGCCTTTACATAAAAAATAATTAAAAAATCCCGTTTTGCGGGAAATTTTTAACTATTAAAAAATCCTACTTAGACCTAGCCAAATTCCACGAAACTTTTTGTGTAATCTAGTATGGTAATATACATCAACCCTAGACACTAAGATGTGTCAGGGGCTCAATCTTCAAACCGTCACCTCGGCTTTGGGGTAAAAATGAGTGAAAAAATCCAGAGAATTATCCGCCTCTGAAAAAAGAAGGGATAATTAACCGGATAAAAAAAACACTCCAAGGTGTACTCGTTTGCTGATCGAGTCCCACATCCTAGGCCTGTTACAAATTCAAGAAACATCATACTAGCATCACTTATTACAATTCCCCGTAGGGTGTGGAATCTGGGTACAAAGAAGAAATATGATGAGAAGATAGAAGGAGAGTTAAAAAACTCTGTTGACTGATGACATCTGATGGTACAAGTGTCCTCTGGATCATCCTTGGGCATGGAGTCGTCATATAATCATCAGGTGCTACTCCAGTAGTCAACAACTCCCTCATATATCTATACACCCAAGTGTGGGATTCCCTCATTATAGCTGCCCTTGAACCATGGCATGTGGCTTGGAGCCTTCTCTGTTACCCCACTCCGTTCCATCACTATTTCATATGACACCTACCATCTTACGACTGTACCATGGACCTGTCACTCCCTTAGAGGTTGAAACCACCTAATAGGTTCCTTGATTAACTTCCTTTTTGAGCCTATAGACACCTATACATTCTAAAGCTCATTATGGGAGGGCACACCACTATGAAGCGTCCACTTGATTCCATGATTTGTAAGCTCATTTGCTGAATTGCACTAATGAATTATTGTACTGGAAGGCGAGGAGACACATTGGACTTTATACAGGATTGTAGGTGGGTCTTCATCTTGGGGTTTGGTCTCTCTATACAGGATCCAAGCCCTCTAGAGGGTCTTAATGGCATTTGTAGGGTGTGTTGAGAGCCATGGGCCTCCACTATAGCAGAGAGCAGATACCCACGCCACGGGATCCTCAACACCACTTATTGCTTGCTTGTGTCCCACTTGTTTGATGATGATGATGATGCACCTGGACCACCTTGCCCAATTGGCTACACACTTGCACCACACAATTGGTAGCGATCCAGGGCCTGGATAGGGTTTTGTCTCAGCTATGGAGATAAGGGAGGGCTTGTATCATTGTTCAAACACTTACAGATGGAGCACAGGTTTGTTCAATTCAGTTGGAGGCCCATGAGGATGTTGTTTGTGCCCCCACAACCACTTGGGAGCACCACAGGTCATTTGATTGGAGATCAAGGGGTCATCCCCTTCATCACTGTTATTGGATCCCTCCTATTCATTATGGCACAAGAGGGACTTCATTTGGCCTTCCAATGACCTCTTTGCTACGTTTCTATCATTTCGGCCCTCTTGAGAGGCTAATTATTCATGTTATGGAACTATTTGGTGGGCTTGTCACAAATTCAAACTATTGGAGGTTCATATAAGTACAAGTGAGGCCTCATTTGTAAATCATCATCACTTCGATTTGGGTTGTATCTTTCTAAAGATTTTGTACTTGCAAATTCTGGAATGATTTGGATGATTAAATGCATTTTGATGTGTGGAATATTTTCGCTATCTCTCTTGGAGCTTCTATTGGGCAAGTTTATGGATGGATATACTCTTTTTGTCATGTAAGTGCTCTTTTCGTGCGAATTTCATAATGTTTCATGTCTAATGTATGGAATGCTATGTCATGATTTTACTTGTGCCCTAAAAATTAATTCAAATTTATGAAACAACTGTAATCTTGGCTCATTGCATATGTTATTCATCTTGACAAGAAGAAAGAATTTTCCTCGGGGTGGGTTGTGCACCTCTTACCTTGAAACTCCATCAAATCTTGCATTTAGAAGTATAAAAGTCTAAATTTATCGTGTAGCTGCATCCATTATTAGTGAAGTTTCTTCTTTAGGCCTCCTTGAAGAGCGAAGTTCCCAAATCTTGATCATTTTGACTCCAATCTTCCCAATAGCTAGGCATTGGTCCTAGATCCTTGATGGTCAACCCTAAAACTACTTTTCTTTTAGCTTTTTCTTATTTTTCCACCCTAACACTAATAGCCTCCTAGGGCCTAGTGCGCAATGCATTGGGCTGGTTCAAATCAAGTACAGGTTGGTCCATGGTTGCGTTGGGGTTTTGTCTAGGTCTCCACAAAATTTCAAGCTATTCCCATAGTTGAATTTGGAGAAAGCCTAAGCTCTATCTCCAACATCATTTTCGTCTTAGGTTGCTTTGGTTAGTGGCTCCCGAAGGGTCATTTCTTGCTCAAAATCTCAAAAGAAGTTCATCTTCAAGTGACCCTTCTTCTCATCCTTGTTTGACCTAGTCACATTGTTGGATGATCATCTTAAAACCTAGGTCTTGCTTGGATCCCCTAGGTCTCTCTCTTGTGGTCCCAAACCATTACAAATCATCATTTTACATTACCCTAAGTGAGGTCCTTTCCCATTTCTAGGAATTATTGATCTAGGTACACTCCTTGTGTTGAATACCCTTTCACCTAGGTTTGGGCCTCCTATCGATAAGCCTTTCTTAGAGAGCCCTTCTGCTTGGTTTTAAAGAAAGCAAGCCATTATTTGAGTCTTTCCTTTGAATGGTCTTTAGAAATCACATTGTACATTGTTATTGACCTCAACATTCTAGTGATTTCCTTAATACCAAGACTCCTCTCATCGGTGAAAGTCTGTAAAGAGCAGGGGGCATTGAATGAGGTGATAGTGGGTCCTTGTCCCATTGTTGCCACTTGGTCTAGTAGTAGTCCCCCCAGAACCCCTCCTAGGATCCCTACTATATTGAGCTGTAAAATTTTTGGCGTTGTTGTCGGGGATACGAGATGTTTGTATTACTTCCCTTACGACATCATTGATAATCTAAGTCACCGGATTCGTCCTAAACCCCCTGCGAATCCCGAATCCGGCGAATCCGACACGATTCGGTCCGGATTCGTGTCCAAATCACAGGACACGTCGTGTCCGAGGGCGTGTCACAATTTTTAGGGGCGTGTTGCGATTTTAGGACACGTGTCCGGTTTCCAGGACTCGCTAAGCTCAATGCGTGAAAGAAAAGGGCGTGTTTGCTCATTAATATTTTCATTTGGCAAGTGATTTGTGCTGTTGTAGCAAGGAGTAGAGCATTTTGGCAGTTTCATGATCAAGTCTAGGCCTTAGTATTGATATGCTATTCATGGTAATGTTAAATTCTTAAAGTAAAAGTGACATTCTCCTTAATCTTCATTTTCATCCTTTTACTTAAATTTTTAACATTACCATGAAATGACTCAGGATGTTTGAGAGTGGTTCCGGCCTCATTGGATTTCATATGGAGAAAGTAGAATTTTAGATTTCATTCAAAATCCAGCAGACTTATCAGTTTTTCAGGATTTTAGGATTGGGGGATTGCAATGTTTCCATTGAATTTTGTCATGTATTAGGGTATGGAACTCGTATTTAATCAAGAGCACCAAACCAAGAGCTTCTGAATATGTCGCTCCCGCTCCCGTTTTCGCTCCTTCTCCCCGCTTTCGCTCCCGCTCCCAAGTAACACTATTCCTAATGATATGGGTCTGGACACCACTGTTGAGTTGGCATTGGCCAACATGGATTTCAATGATCCAGTGCTAGAGCCTGTTAGATTTGATGACTTAGAGGGGTCAACCTCCATACCAACAGATGTAGAGGCGACTATGGATACAGGGGAGGAGGAGGATGCAGAGGAGAGCAGTGGGGACCATGATGATGGGGACAGTGATGCTGATTTTGATGTTGATTGATGCCTTGAGGCTTGTATACCTGTAGTTGTTTTATATTTTCTATTTCTATTTGCCATTGGCATTGCACCAACACTACCTATGTAACACATTTTGATTTGATGACTTAATGAGAAAACTACAATTGTCAGTGTGTTTATCTTACTATCTTGTAGTTGTAAGTTGTCTTTCAATTATGAATTATGAATCATGATTTAAATTTTTAATAGATTTATCATTTATGTGACAAGTACCACTGACATTTATTTGAATTTTTTATGTAATCTGCATGCTAATAGCTATAGATGAAGATCTATGCTTGAAATCAATAAATTTGTATCATTAATTAAAATTTGTGTAAGAAATATGATAATATCTAATTTTAATATATAATATATTATATATATATATTTTAATAAAATAATATATAACATGTCCTATTTCGGGGGGTCAGCGTGTCCGAATCCGACACCACGAATCTCGAATCCTACGTGTCTCGAATCCCCGTGTCAGGTGACTTAGATTATTAGTATTTTTGTCTTGGGTTAATGTGTTGATGACCTTTATAATTAGGATGATGATAAAGCATCCTTTTATCTGGTGTCTTATTTTTGTAATCTTCATGTAATGTCCCCTAATGAATACTTGGCAATTACTGGGGGGGGGGTGAATCAGTGATTGTGTCTTTTTAAACAATCAATTCAAGTTAATTTTTCACTTTCAAATATTTTCTTTTGCAACTAATGACGTATAGCTCTTAATTGTTTCTTTTGCAGTTACAAGAGAGACATTTGCATTCAACATATAATAATGAATTCAAAAGCATTCATACAGGTGAGACTTTCAACATGCAACACACGAAGACACCAGATATAAGTGGAAACCCATAAAGGGAAAAACCATGAATTTTCGCTGAAGTGATTGAAGGCAAGTTTCTATTCCCTTGTTACATCAAATTTTCTGCAGGCCACTACCTGTAGGAGGTTACTACCTCGAATTTCTTCTGCAAGCTACAACTTGCAAGGAATCTCCGACTTCCTCTTCTACCGGCTACAATCTGCTCTTTTTCAGGCTACCACCTAAAAGGAGACTAGAATCCCCTATTAAAATACAAATTGATTTTACTTGTTACCTAGTATTTGTCTCTGTTCTGAACTCAATTTCTGCTCTCCGTTCAACTGCTTATCCTCTCTGCTTTTCCTTCTCAAATCTGCTCCACTTCTACTACTCTTTCTTTATCTCTCCTTACCAGGCTGATCATGAACTCTCTCACACAATATTCAATTCTCTAACCTTCATATCATTCAAATATGCATCTTTTTATATACAAGAGTTGCTGACTGTTTGTATTCCATGAAGGAATTCTTCGATGCATTTGAGAATGCAAGCACCATGCAAAAATTTCTTGGCTGACCCAACAAACTGGACAACGTGCCCACCTTGTCCTTGCAACGTCCACAACACATTTGCAAACAACGACTGCAAACATTCAGCTGCATTTGCAAACAACGACTGCAAACGTGCTTTCAAGCTTCTACAAGAATCACCATTACAGTGTTGTAGCCTCTGAAATATAGCAGGCTAATATAATATATATATATATATATATATATATATATCTATGGGCGTGTGTTTTCTATTAGCAGTACGAATGAGGTGGCTTGAATTATTATATTAATCACAACATTGGCCAGTCATTGGCCTGTAGATCAACACACATAGACCATTACACATGCACATCTTCATCATGGCAGGATCTCATGTCCTCATATAGAATGTAAACCCCAGGACTCTTAATATTTTGGGTAGTAGATAGATGCTTGTATAATGTTGAGAAATCTAGGGCATAACAATTAGGTGATTTCTCTTCTTTAGATAACTGCTTGTGAATGCTTTTTTACTTCTTAGATTATGATCTCCTTTAATTGAGTTTATTATAGTGTTCTTCTTCATCAAACAACTACCAATTCATAAACCATAAAGAGACGAGACAAAATATAGGTGATCAACTAGGGGCCAAAACCTCTCCCAATTGAGAGGAAAACCCAAACAATTTTTTCTTCTTATAGAGACTTCAATTGACGAATACCAAGACCAAGACCCTTGACCTATTTACCTCTCCAATACCAAGACACAAAGCTTTTTTGATGAGATCCTTCTTGCTTGAGTCAACAATATTCAAACCTCTGTTTCTCCCTCCTTCTCGGCTACCCTTCAAAATCTGGCTCCCTTTTCTCTGCTTTAGACCTGCAACCTTTTTGGCCCTAATTCAGAAAACCTAGCTCATGTAGTTGGCCAACTTTGACCCTTGATTTTCCTTGGTCAAGAGGTAGAATTCTTCTCCTTGAACTCGGCTTCAGTATCACCTTGAACTTTTCCTTGATTTGACCTCCACGTATGACTCTGATACTTCGGCTGTTTCTGGAATTTGGACAACAAATATTCTTCATATGTGTGGAGGATTTCAGCCCTAAAACAAACCCAAATATCTTCATTCTTTCCTTCCTTCTCTTCGTTGGCTATAAGACTATCTTCCTTGACCTTTTCGCACTTGTTATTGCAGATCTCTTCTTAACCGAAATTCTTGTCTTCTGAAATGAGGCCGAGCTGCCTATTTATAGTGGTTGCCCATGAAAATAAGCTGACATGACATGAATGTGAGCCGACATGTGCTTTTCTTGTAGATATTTTATTCCATCTTGCAGCCGACTTAGAGGGGCCTTTTATCCTTTCAATGAATCATACAAATATGTAACATGCCCAAGAAGGGTCCTTCATACATGACATTGACTCAATTTGACTTTATGACCAATCCTAAGGGCTCACAATGTGAGACTTACCTAAAAATAAAATTCCTTTCTCATGAAACCCATGAGTCAAGCATTACAATGATAATTTTATTTTTCTTCTTTGCATCAATTACATAAAATCGCAATTACACATGTCATTATGAAGACCGAACCTAGTTACACTTTTCAACATATAAGTGCCTCCATAGCTTCCTGAGAGGATTCACCACCCTTTTCTCAAAAGACATGAAGCCGACCATAGTTATGAGATCACAATACAATTCTGTGGATTAGTAACCAAAATTTAAGAATAGAGAAAGAATGAGATGATCATATAAATAGTATAATACTATTGATATGAATGTTTTCCAAGGCAGGGAATAAATAAAATCAATTGTGTTGAAGTTTCTAAGTTAATTAGAAACCCTCCATGCACTTTATCTGATTTATTCCTACCTACTTGTTATTTTACTTAACAAGTTATTTTAATTTACAATGTAAACACTGAAAATAAATACTAGTGCATGCTCAACATATTACAGATCAACAACTAAAGGAAACAGAAAAATCACACCATATGACACCATTATTTTTGGACCAATGTCCTCGGAAAAACCCAACGTGGGAAAACCGGTGCAACTATCTGAGGGTTTTCTTATTAAGCAATATCAGAGTACAATCTGGGTGCCGAAATTGGCCTACACAACAGAGAATTTCCTTGGCAGTAATACCTTTAAGTTTTTGACAGATCTCTTGGCTGAAACCCCGGATAATCCTTCCGGCAGCTCCTCAGCACCAATCTGCCCCAGAAACCCCAGTGTTAGCCTTTCTCTGGACTGCGTCAGCCCATCTCTGTCCAGTGCTGGCCCTGTGTCACCCCGGATGGGTTTGCATCAGTCTTACTAGGCCTTGCGTCACCCCTCTGGCCCTCTGCGTCAGCAATGCTGGCCTCTCTGAGGCTCTGCGCAGCTCCCGGCTGCCTCTGCGTGGTCCTGCGTGAGCCTTGGTTGGCTCTACGTCACTCTCCCCGACTACTGCGTTGTTCTGCCGACACTATCTCTGCCTCTTTGTCTCTCTGTACTCAATGCCCCTTAGCTGCAACTCTCGATCACTAATTCTATCTCTTAGCAAACCCTGCTCTAGAGAATAGATGACTGATCACTCTGGTGTATCCTCCAAATGACCCTCAAGCCTCCTCTTATACTTTTTCCTGTTCACATATCAACGGCCGAGATTAAGTCCCTAATCAACAACTAAGATCAGATCTGGCTTGATCCATGTCTTTTAGACCAGTCTAACACATATTCATATTAATACACATTAATATTTTATTTTCCCTAAGTTTAGACTTAGGCACTCCATTAAAAATATTAATTATTTTAATATCTCCTGATTTGTTTAGAATTTGCCCAAACCCTTTCTGAGTATTGGAGATCTCATGTGCTCCAACCTCTCCACGAAATTTCGTGGCTAGAGCACATCCGATGCTACCCCAAATCAACAAACTGCTGGATCTACTATTGCCAATGATAACATAGTGCTGCTGAGGGATCTTGATGGTTGAACATCTCTATGACAACCTTTGCTTTTGACTTTTGTCATCACAATCATAATAATAATGCACATACCTCGAAGTTAATTAATTCCAAATCATAAAATTCTAGCAAATTTTATGGTTTGGTAGGTTGAATATAATTAGTCTGTCATTGCATAACATATTTTGATTTTGCCACTATAACCATACTAGTGTAACACATCATAAGCCAAGATTCTGAGTGTAACACATCAAAGGTCTTTTCTTAGCGCTTTGAATGTAATGCATCATGGGTATGATTTGCTTTAGGTGTAACGTATGGTTTGACTGAGCTCGAGTCTGCATACATTGAAATTTTCCCTTTGGCATCCTCTTTCATAACGCACCTTTGTATAACTAAATTTTCCTCTCTGCCATTCATATCTACATCCTCTCTGGCATCTGTCCATCTGCGTGTTGAAGAATGTAACTAGGTCAGGTCTTCATAAATGTATTTAAAGTCACAATATAATGTATTTGTGAAATGAAATTTTATTATTATTAAAATTGACTTATTAAAGCATGGGTTTCATGCTTGGGTCAATTAGTTTTAGGTCAAAGCCTCCTTTGTAGGCTTCTAGGGCTTATGTCAAGTGTCCTTGTCCATGTCATAATGTAATGAACCCTTCTTGGGATTTATTTGTCAATGAATAAATTTATTTATTGTATTTTAAGTCTTCTAGGCCTCCTCCACCAAGTCAGCCTCAAACAGGGTAATTCGACCTCACAAGAAGCCTATATATTGGAGCAACTCGGCCTCGTTTGGAGAACAAGTCAAGCAAGTTCGATTTGCAGAAGATTGTAGTTGGAAAAGTGCGAAATTCCAAGGAAGAGGAGGACAAGTCTAAGGGTAAAGAAGAAGGTCTCTTTCAAGGTCAAGAATTTGATTTATCTCTCTCATTTCACATGTGTGAAGTTTTGGAGTTTTGCTAGAAGGCCGAAATTCTACAATTGTTGGGGAGGTCGAAATTTAGAGTAGTTGGGCCGAAAATTCTGCTGCTGTATTGAAGTTTTGGATTGAAGATACACTTTGAAGGGCTGACATTTGGAAGACTAAGAAAAGGATATTTACAAGGAGGAAGGGCTGACTTGGTGAAGGAGGAAGGTTTGTGGGTCTAGAGTCTTGGTCTATCTCATCTTGTTTTTGAATCCACTGAAGGAAAAGTTCGTTGATTGGGTTTTGCCCTATATAAGGGTTTTAGCCTTGACTGTTTGCCTACATCTTGTGTCCATGATATTTATGTTTTTCTTTTGATAATTGCTTGATGAAACAAAGATAAAAGAAGAACACAAGAAATTTAATAAGAACATAAGAATATCACAAGTAATTATCAACATAAGAAAATCTTTTTGCCTTTCTGATTTTCTAACATGGTATTAGAGCTAAGATGAAAGAAGGAAGGAAAAAGGTTGTCTGAAGACTTATTGAAAGGAGAATAAGGAGTTTCAAGGTTAGAAATAGAATATATCAACATGGCAAACTCAATAGCAGAGAACAAACTAGAAGGAGTCTCCAACTACAGGGCCTGGAAGAAGATAACAGATCTCATTCTTGAAAAATAATAAAGTCTTAGACCTTCTTCAAGGAGGAGTCAAGAAGCCTACTGATGAATCAAGTAATGCAGATAAAGTGAAGTTTAGAGAACTTGAAATCATGGCTATGAATCTAATAGTGGATGGAGTTAAAGATAACTTAATTCATACATACCAAACATAAATTCCGCTCAAGAAATGTATGAGGCTCTATCTAAGTTATTCACAATCAAGAACATTGGTCAAATAGCAAGCCTCAAGGATGAACTAAGAAGTATTAAGATGACAAATGATAATACTGTTCCATCATACTTTATGAGGATATCTAGAATCAGGGATGAACTCCAAGCAATAGATAAAGTTGTCCCAAAAAAGAAGCTAGTAATTATTGCCCTTCTAAGACTACCTAAATCTTGGAGTGCCTTTGCATCAGGACTCAACAGTTGGAAAGATATGCCAACATTTGAACAAATGTGGAATGCATGTATCCAAGAAGAAGCCAAAATATCGATGGCAAGAAACAAAAAGAAGAATGAAGAAGAAAATAACTTGAATGCTTACTCTGCTCGTCACAAAAAGAAGGGAGCCTTCAAGAAGTTCAAAGGACTAAAGAAGAAAATGAACCTATCCAAGGTTGAATGTTACAATTTTCACAAGATGGGACATTACCAGAGTCACTGTCGTGAGAATCCAAGAAATAAGAAGAGAGAAAAGGGACAGGCAACTGTTGTTGATGAAGGACCACCAAAGAAGAACAAGAATGAAGAAGAATCAGAAGTCAAGGACTTATACTACTAAGTCCTCCCTTACATATATACTCCCTTGGTCTTCTATTCTAAGTTTTGAATTGTTTTCCTTTATGTTTTGATCTCTAGAATTTGTAGGTCTAACAGGTCTTGTTAGAACACCTTTTATTTTGATAAAGTTGTAGGTCCCCCTCAAGATTGTATTAAGAGGGAGCCCTCACCATTTTACCAAAGATAAGTATGTTACTCCTTGTCTTATCTTTTATGTTTGATTTCTCTCTCTTATCAAGATGTGTTTGTATTATATGCTAATAACCTTTCTTTTTATATTTTTCCTTGACTAGGAAAGCTTGCTAATTGCTCAAGGATCATGGAGAAGACTTCAAAGAATAGACTTGAAATATGAAAGAAGTTCTATTGAAACCCGTCCTACAAGGTTTGCTAAGAAACAACTCAAGGTATGTCTTAGCCTATAAGCTTTGTTACAAAGATCTCTTTATATAAAGGTATAATCATTCTTTTTTTCTTTAATTTTACTCTACATTACTAACACCATTATGTCCAAGGTTTTGAATCATAAGAGGTTCTTGTTTGGGTGATTAATCATTAGATTGAATCTACCCTCATTATGTTTTGATCATTCGTATAGAACCCTAAAAGGTTCTCTATAAAACCCTAACCTAAGGGCATGTCTATAGTTATGAAACCCTAGTCTACCTAGGGTTAATGATGAAGTCAAGAAATCCTATTCTCTTGATGTTTAGAGTCTTGGTATTGTTATAATAGAAACCCCAGTCCTTTAGGGTTTGTTGTTAATGTTTAAATGAAGCCCTAGATCTTTAGGGTTTGGTAAATTAGGGTTTATGACCAAAACTTTTGTAATGTCTATAGTAAGATTCTAGGGATAAAACCCTAGGTGTATGTTCATATGTTTGATTGAAACCCTAGCCTAGAGAAAAATTGTTGATGTTTGTGTCCTAGGTTTACCTAGTAAATATTGATGAGAAATGCATCTTAGATATGTATATCTGAGCATGCTAACCTAATTGTTGTTGCTCATATAAATTCTAGGGTTTATAACAAAGCCTTAGTAAATAATAAATATTGATATTCTAGGATATGATGATATTGTTTTCGATATGATTTAGCCTAGGGTTTACATCAAACCTTACTAAAGTCTAATATTGTTGGAACATTAGATGCATAATAGAATTGTTATTTGATAATATTGTTGATATCTAAAATGGAATCTAGGGTTTGTAATGAATCATAGTAGAATTTATCATATATCTCTGAAAATAATATTGAGGCCCTAGATAGAATGAGACTGATCTAAGTTGCTTTATGTTGTAGTCTAGGGTTTGTAACAAAACCTTAGCAAGAAGTTGAAGTTTAGAAGTATATGTCTCTCACTGATTATGAACCTAACTAGGTTTAGGTGTTTGATGTCTAAAATATTTGATTGTTTTGATGGTTTTGATACTTTAACTTCATGCTTCTATATATATATTTGGTTGTACTTTCTATTAAAGTGTTGCAGGCACATAATCCTTAAAATGACAAAGATGTTCATATAAGCATGATGAAGGAAGCTATATATCAAGATGACCTTGATATTGTAAGAAGAACTAAAACCATGAAAGGTTCTCCAATGTTATAGAAAGAGTGAAGTAGTTGATCTTCCTAAGTTAAGAGGGAGCTTGGATAGAAGAAAGGGTATATCTCCCCAGTTGAGAGGGAGGGCATATTATGACAGTGAAAACTTTGAAGTAAGCAAAAGTACTATTGATAAATGTTCATGAAGTTGCAAACAAAAGACTTGAGAAGTAATGAGCCTATATTTGGTATTGCTGAAGAAGTGAGTTTCTGACAAGATGTATTTGGATATCTTGATGATGATATAAGCAACATTCGAATGAATGAGGACCTTGGAGGTTTGTGTTTACTTGTATATTTGAAAGTTTATTATTGATTAGGGTTGTGTTTGAACTTTGAACAGAAAGAAGGATGATCACTTGAGAAGCATGCTTGGACAAATGGATATATCTAGTTTATTAGGAGAGTTGAAGCATCTAATGGCGGATGCTTGGGAGGACATTTAGTGGGCTTGTGTGTTGATGTTTAGATCTCGAAGAGGGAGGGTGGCGTTGGTCATAGAGCTTCGACCTTGGATATGCACCTAGATCCTTGGGTTGATGGTTAGCAAGTAAGCCTGATGTTACCTAGAGTGGCTGAAAGCTTTAGTCCATCTTAGTCCCACCCGAATAGATAACTTTGGTTAGGTATCTAGCTCGTGGCACTGAGTGTGCTTGAATTTTTCGTAGTTCATGTGTTTTTGAGATCTTCCATGTATATATATATATATATTATATATATATATATATATATAATATATATATATAAGTATACCTCCCTAGTTAAGGAGGGAGTGTTGAAGAATGTAACTAGGTTTGGTCTTCATAAATGTATTTAAAGTTACAATATAATGTATTTGTCAAATGAAATTTTATTATTATTAAAATTGTCTTATTAAAGCATGGGTTTCATGCTTGGGTCAATTATTTTTAGGTTAAAGCCTCCATTGTAGGCTTCTAGGGTTTATGTCAAGTGTCCTTGTCCATGTCATAATGTAAAGAACCCTTATTGGTATTTGTCAAAGAATAAATTTATTTTATTGTATTTTAGGTCTTCTAGGACTCCACCAAGTCGGGCTCAAACAGGGTAATTCGACCTCATAAGCAGCCTATATATTGGAGCAACTCAACCTCATTTGGCGAACAAGTCAAGCAAGTTCGATTAGCAGAAGATTGTAGCTGGAAAAGTGCGAAATTCCAAGGAAGTGGAAGACAAGTCTAAGGGCAAAGAAGAAGGTCTCTTTCAAGGTCAAGAATTCAATTTCTCTCTCTCATCTCACACGTGTGAAGTTCTGGAGTTTCGCTGGAAGGATGAAATTCTACAATTGCTGGGGAGGCCGAAATTCTAGAGTAGCTGGGCCGAAAATTCTACTGGTACATCGAAGTTCTGGATTGAAGCTGCACCTTGAATGGCTGACATTTGGAAGACTAAGAAAAGGATATTTACAAAGAGGAAGGGCTGATTTGGTGAAGGAGGAAGGTTTGTGGATCTAGAGTCTTGGTCTATCTGATCTTGTTTTTGAATCTACTGAAGGAAGAGTTTGTTGATTGGGTTTTCCCCTATATAGGGGGTTTAGCCTTAGTTGTCCACCTACAAATGGTATCCCTGAACTTCATGTTTTGCTTTTGATAATTGCTTGATGAAAGTTGAAACAAAGATAAAATAAGAACACAAGAAAGTTAATAAGAACATAAGAATATCACAAGTAATTATCAACATAAGAAATTCTTTTTGCCTATTTGATTTCCTAACACTGTGTCCCTGTCATCTGGCATGTTGGAAAAGTAACTAGGTGCAGTCTTCATAATTATGAATATGATGTAAAGAATATAAGAAAATTACTTATTTATATAGCATGGGTTTCATGCTTGTGTCATTGGTCAAAGAGGTCATGGCATCCATTGCATGCCTTTAGGAATTGTCATAAAGAGTCAATTTAATTTGTAAGACCCTCTTAGGTATATTGTCATTTTGTTTACAAAAGGTCAACTAGACCTTTAGCTACAAGTCAACTCTAAGATGCACTTTAGGATGACCAATCAGAACCTCTAGAAGTCGGCCTTAAGATAAACCTTCATGTCGGCCTGGATCTTGCTCCAGTTGTCGTCAAGATCACCTTTCATGTCGGCCTGGATCTTGCTCAAGTCTACCTAGTTTCTAGTCTATTCGATGGAAAGAAAAGCATATATATATATCAGGGACTCAGATCCTTTTGGATACATCTCTGCAGTTCGATAATAAGAAGTAGTGATTAGCACAAGAAGAAAGGAAGATCTTAATATGTATAACCTTTTGCTCCTAGGAATGGAAGTTTTGAGTCTGCTCAAAGCAAAGGTTCAATGATCCATATTTGTAGTCAGAGCTCAATGATCCTAAATTACAGTTAAGTTGTAGTGACCCGAAGTTGTGGTAGTGATCCGAAGTTGTAGTCTAGACTCTAGTTGCAGTGATCCGGAATTATAGTCAAGTTGTAGTGATCCAAAGTTGTGGCGGTGATTCGAAGTTGCAGTTAAAGTTACAGTCAAAGTTGCAGTTGTATTCTGAGTGTCACAGAGGTATTGCAGAGGACCAAGAATTGTAGTGGTATCTCAAAGACTTGGAAATTGCAGTAAGGAAGTGACATCTCTTTTGTTGACTTGAGAAGACTTGTAGCTAGAAGGTGATTTGACTTAGTCACTGGGTCTTGAGAAGTCTTGTCTTTGATTTAATTCTATAAGAATGAGATTGTTTGGGTTTCCCCCAAGTAGTGGGGTTTTGCCTTGGTGTGGAGCCTACACTTGGTGTCTTTTTGTCTCTTGTATTTTCATTTTGGTAATTGCTTGATGAAAGAGAACTAAAACAATTATAAAGAAGACAACAAACTTCACAAGTAATTATCAAGCTAAGAAAAATCACCCTTGACCTACAACTACTTTGATTTTCCGACATGGCATTCCTCCCCTATCTGGCACGCCATTCAAATTCTCTACATTACCAAACTTGTGTCAATTGTTTGAATTGTATGTCCTAATCTTTAGAGCCATTAAATATCTAGCCTTGAGATTGTTGAGATCTCTTTAGTTACTTGTCTGTCATCATTCTTCAGTTCGAATGTAATCGTTCTCTATCTCCCCCTGCATAAATGGATGTATTTGCTCATAATTATTGTTTTCAATGGTTCTTCTACCATCGTTTTCTATTTTCTCTTGCATACATACATATCTTTGTGTATCGATTTGTCTAAATATATATTTTTGCGATTTGGTTATAGTATATCTTGGCTGGTGCACCATGAAGTCTGTCTAATATGCATATAGTCTGATATATGCGTATAGATGAATATGCACCAATTGATGAATACATGTATGGTTTGAAACTTTGATATATGCATGTAGTCTCTAGCATTTACCAATTGGTAGATATGTGTATAGTCTGAGACTGATATATGCATGCAATATCCAACATTTACCAATTGATAGATATTTGTATAGTTTGATTGTTCACATCTTTTCATAGTGCCAGTGGCCCTTCAGTAATTTTCATATAGAAACAAGGTCATTTTACGAGGCTACACTGTTATTTTATGAGGTTGTGGCTCTTTATTTGACCAACACTTCTTTGATAAATTCGATCTCTTTGTCTTCAAATATGCGGCTGTTCTTCATGTTTTACTGTTCAAGCATACTATTGAGGAAGTCACAATTTGTGTTCTTGTTCTTATGTCTTTGAACTCATTAGCCCTTTTCCATTTAATTTCAGAGTATCTTCAAAATTTTAGGCATCCATCACTTGTATACATGATTAGATAAGATCAGTAATTTGGCATCAATACTAAGGATATATATCATTCAAATTCTTTGTGATTGTAATGACAGAGCTGAAGGATTTTGAGGAAATCCTAGTGATGCAAGAATATACATATACTGAAGTAGATTCTTATTCAAAAGTGCTTTGACTATATATGTAAGTGTTCATTTTGCTGAAGAAGATTATTTGAACTTTGAATATGTTTACTCTTTTGCTAATAATAGATCAGATATACATTTCTTACATAGGTTTTTTTGTATCAAATGCTGGCTTTTTGAATGTTGAACAAACTTAATGGTTTTCTACATGAAGAAAGTTGACCCAACCTTTATAAATTTTTGTACCATGGTTTTTCAAGATAAATATGTTGTGCGAAGAGTGAATTAGGATTTGCATCTGAAGCTTCGTATCTGTCATTCTTCTCTGCTTTTTGTTGCTACTCGTATGACTGTAGAGACTCCCCCTTAGATTGTCCATATTTTTCAAATTTTCTACAGTCCTTTGAAGCTCCTCTTTGGAGTCAAAAACTAATGAGAAGAGCGAGTAGGGACATCCTTAATTTGATCCTTAGATATTCGAACGGTTCTCTTGCCAAGGCTTATTAATTTGATCCTTAGGTATTCGAACGGTTCTCTTGCCAAGGCTTATTGAAGATATCTGCTATCTGTTCTTTAGTAGATATGTACTCCAATTTCACTGTCTGCTTTGCCACCTGATCTCTAAGGAAATGATACTTTATAGGGATATGTTTAGTCTTGGAATGTGGCACTGGATTCTTTGAAATGGTTATTGCACTCGTATTATCGCACTTAATGGAAATATGTTCATTGTATATTACCTTCATGTCCTGTAAAGCCTGCTTCATCCAGAGTACTTGCGTGCAACAAACTGCAGCTGTTATGTATTCGACTTCTGCAGTAGATAGGGAGATTGAGGTTTGCTTCTTGCTTAGCCAGAGAACCAATGATTTTGCAAAATAAAATGCACCACCACTCGTACTTTTTCTGTCATCTATACAACTAGCCCAGTTTGCATCTCTGTAGGTTGTCAGATTAAAGTCTTTTCCGTTTGGGTACCATAGTCCATAATCTGTTATAACTTTTAAATTTCTGAATATTTTTTGCATAGCTAGAAGATGGCTTTGCTTTGGTTTTGCCTGATATCTTGTTACAAGTCTCACAACTAACATTATGTCTGATCTAGATGCAGTTAGATATAATAGGTTGCCTATCATAGATCTATATAATTTCTGATCAACTTCAGGTGACTCATCATCTTTAGATCGCTTGCATCCAACTGTCATGGGAGTTGTGACAGGTTTGCAGTCCTTCATTTTGAAAATTTTCAACATATCTTTTAGATATTTCTCTTAAGATGAATATGCCTTCTGATTTTTGTAGGATTTGCAAACCTAGGTAAAAGGAAAGCTCACCAATTATTGACATTTCTAATTCTGATTTCATTTCACAAGCAAACCATTGTACCATAGAGTATTTGTTGCTTCCAAACATTATATCATCTACATAGACAAACACAATTATAAATTCATCTTCATTTGACTTAATGTACAAATTACTGTTCACTGCACCTCTCTTGAAACCCTGCTTTTGAAGGTACTTGTCCAACCTAGAGTACCATGTCCATGGTGCTTGTTTGAGTCCATGCAGTGCCTTTGGGATTATCTGACAATAAAAATCCCTTAGGTTGTTCTATATAAACTTCCTCCTCAAGTTCTCCATTAAAGAAGGCAGACTTCATGTCCATCTGGTATACTTTAACATCTTTATAACATGCAAAAGCAAGAAACATTCTAATTGCATCTAACCTCGCCACTAGAGCAAAAGTTTCTTCATAGTCCAGTCCTTCTATATATGAGTAACCTTTGCATACTAGTCTTGCTTTATTTCTAACAATATACCCTTGTTTGATTTTATGCTAATGCCTTGAAGACTTTAAATTTCTCAAATGCTTCTGACTTGTCCCTTAAGAATGCTACCCATGCAATAATCGTCAATTACCAGCATAAAGTATCGCTCCTCCAGGTGCTTTTGTTCTGGAAGGACCACACAAATCCATATGTACAAGTTGTAGAGGCTTGCTAGTTAGTTGATCTTTGGTCTTAAATGGAATTTGAGTTTGTTTTTCCAATTGACAAGATTTACAAATAGGATTTTGAGGTTTCGTTATCTTAGGAAAATCTCTTACTGCTCTCTTTTTGTGAAGTCTGCTGATATAATCAAAATGTAGATGCACTAGTCTCCTCTGCCACAACCAAGGCTTATCCTCTTTGCCCAAGTAACATTCTTCATTATGTTCCTTCAAGATATATACATTATTTTCCCTTTGAACTCCTTTAGCCAGTATCTTTCCATGTTGTTGTTGACCTTACCTCACAATCTTGAGCTCTGAAGATGACATCAGAACATTTGTCACACATCTCACTGATACTCAACAAATTATGCTTCAGTCCTTCAACAAACAATACATCTTGAGCTTTTCCTCTGCCATTGTTCAAGCTAACTGTACCCTTTCCTGTAATTCTTCCCGTTGCATCATTTTTGAATGTGACATTCCCTGTTTTATTTTCATCTAAAAAACTCTCTTTTGTCACCTGTCATATGTCTAGAACAACCATTGTTCACATACCATTGACTATTTTGATTTTGAGCATACAAAACTAGCCCACACTTATTAGCTTTCTTTTCTTCCTTTTTCTTTCTCCATTGTGTAGGTTCTTCTGTCCTACAATTGTCCCGAGGCTGTGACCTATTGTTTTTGAGTCGACATTCATATGACTTCATGCCTGAAATTGTGACAATAGTAATGTTCAGTGATATCAAAAAGTGGAGTAAATGGATTTTGTTAGTTTTTGTAGCATCGAATGATGTTATAGTCTTGAGACTTTGTGGAGAGGCTAAAACACAGGAGTCCTCCGAAACCCATAAATAGTTTATGGAAATTCCACCTAGAGATAGCTCAATTAAATTACTTGACCATAACTAAAAATTTCATAAGTCTAACTTAGGAAAAATGGTTAATAGTAATTTTTGGAGAAATGTGAGAATTCTCTAGAAACTCACACGGATTGACTTGGAGATGATTTCAATCATCGATTAAATTTTAATCATAGCCGTTGGAGTCCCAACTGGAGATTATAAGAAGAGGTCGATGGGTAGATGGAGAACACACCAGTGCAGATACTAAGTTGCCTAGTCAGTTTGAATTCCTAGTAGCAAGAGTGATTCAACAGTGGAGATCGAGCTAGTGGGTGAGTAGCAGGTAGCAGATGGGCAACATAGCAATATTCTAGAGGAGTTTCTAGTTCCGGAGAATCAGAAAGAGGAGGCCGAAATTTTTCTCTAGTAGGCTGCGGAGAGCCTCATAGAGCCAGTTCGATTTGGCTGAAGGGTAGGTCATTTTCAGTTACAGATGCCGGGAGGATTTTCCAGAGTGCCAAAGAGACAATTTCCTAGTCAGCAGCAGGTAGGACGACTTGATCAACATTAGTTTTGGCCTGAGCGTTTAGTAGGCTGCGCAAAGGTGACGCAAGGCTTGCGCAGAGGGTTTATACAACTTGCTTTTCAAAGGTAGTGGGATTGCTTGGAGAGAGGCTAAAATCCCTCAATATACTTTTGCTACTATTTCTCTCAGATAGAAACGCTAGTTTGGCATCATTTTATTGTACTTAGAAATTTTGTTGCTGCATAATAATAAAACCCTCATCTGTTGCATTGGTTTTCTGGCATTGGGTTTTTCAGGGGACGTTTTTCCAAAAATAACGGTGTCATAATTTTTGTGCGTGCTAGTATTTCTCAGTTCCTATTTTTGCTTCCGCTGTATTTTATTTTTTGAAGAAATTGCAGTGTGAATTATTCATTGTTTGCCATAGCAAATAAACTGCGTAATAATTAATTAGTTAGAAGAATAATTTCCAGTTGCTGCATTTGAAGCATTTTTCACATGGAATCAGAGGATATTTGATGGATAGGAAGCTCAGAGTTGGAGAGGAAAATTTCGTTGTTCAGAGGGAATAACAGGACAAATTTTCTAGGATTGTGCAGTGCTTAGCCAGGCAGTGCGAATTGCTAGGTAAGTGGTGGATTTTCTAGTTGTAGGGTGCAAAAAAATTCAACTTGTCCAAAAAAACGATTCCAATAGGCAGAGGGAGCAGCAACTCAATATTTTTGCAAAGAATATTTTCTTGTCTAGGCACTGAGGGTTTTATCGCAGTTTGCTAGAGAAAAATCAATGCCGGGTGGAAGAGAAATAGCACAAAGAATTATACTTAGGATGTCTTCAGTAAATTCCCTAGAAATCTCCAGTATGGCCATGGACAAATTCGATATTCAGGGGGCTTCAGAATCTTCTTCCAGGTTGGAGGACGAATTTGCTTGCTTAAACAACTCTGCTTCACAGGGTGTCTAATACATTGATAGTGGAGCGTCAACACACATGACAGGGGTTAGAAAATATTTCTCTAGCTACAAAAAAGAGAGGGTGGACTTCTAGATTACGATGGGAAACAAGACCAAGTGCACTCCAGCAGGGAGAGGTACCATTGATTTTTAGAGGGAGTCAGGAGCAAGTACCAGTGCTATAGATGTGCTACATGTGCCAAGATTAGGTATAAATTTGATTCCAGTATCCCAATTACAGGATAAGGGATATGATGTCCATTTTTTAGGGAAGAAAGTGTTTGTTAAACACCCAAGCTGGAAGAAGGTGAAACATATTGGAGTTTAGAGCAACAGGTTGTACAGGTTGTAGCTCGATTCTCCAATGGCACTAATAAGCATAGTTTTAAAACTCCGACTCCGACTCCGACTCGGCCGAGCAATGACTCCGACTCAGACTCCGAAACGGTAATGACTCGGCCGGCTCGTTTTCAATGACTCGGTCGTTGTAAAAAATACATTAAATATTTAGATTTTTTATTAAAAAACATAATTTTGAAGATTTTAAACATAATTTTAAAGATTTTCATTCATATTTCCAAACACACAGCATTATAATATAGATGGAAGACAACATATGATCAAAGTAGGCTCATGAACCAATCCATTATATCAAAATGGTACCCAATGGATAGGAAAATAACCTTATCAAGGTTTCAATTGCTTGTCAATAACAACTTGATGGTTGAAAATATTGAGTGTCATGCTCCTAGACTAAGAGACTTACCACTAGAACCTAATGGATAGGAAAAAAATCTTATCAAGGTTTCAGTTGCTTGTCGATATCCTAATATCTAATGGTTCGTCACTGAAGTATTTGTTTTGTGCAGTTTATACTTATAGATGTCAATCTATGCAATCATACAATGTGTTTTCTATGGCACCTCCACACTAGAGATGCCTCACATGCAAATACCTTTGATGTCTAATACATGAAATTTTTTGAAACACATTGACCACCTTTTATCATTCTCAACATTGATGTAATTCTTCCTCACTTTATCTTATGTTTGGATTCTCTATGAATAAGTCATTTTCTTTCACTGATTATCCCTTAAAAGTTAAAAGCCAATTGCTACCAGAAAATAGATATTTACAATGTCACATAAAAATTAGAGCCAATGAGTGTTTTCTGATTTGAATATGATAATAAATGGAGTATTAAAACATATCCAAGCAAAATGTTGTATTTACAGCAAATGCAAAACCCCAAAAAGTCTTAATCATGCATTCATAGAGGGGATTTTTGCATGCAAACTTATCACTAAAAACTTGAGCAAAGAATGGACTTGGCAAACTTATAACTGTTTGAACTGTTCATATTATATATTCATTCTTATCTATCACTCACCAGCTTTAAGCCTTTAACATGTATCTATCTTAATTAGGAATAGAAATACGTATATTAACATTTCATCAATATAATCCATGATACATATATATTTCTTTTTTTAAATAATCTATTATTAATTCATGACATAGTATACATAATGGGAAAATTGGCCTGGAACACAATGTTTGAGATGCATAATAAAGAGACCTTCACATTTCACTCGAAGTCAAGAACACGCATATTTAGAGATATGCTTTCTGCAGCACGAAGTTTTTGGTTTTTAATATTTGTTATGAATACCATTAGGCAACCAGTGGAAAAACAAATTTAAAATCCATAAAAAAATCAGTTAAATGTTGCGTTTGCGTGAGGGTACCATGCCACATTGACTCGGCCATTTCATAGTGCAAACGGTCCGTTTCGGCCGAGTCAGCAATGACTCGGCCGAGTCATTCAATGACTCGGCCTTCCGAACCGAGTTAACCACCGTTTCAAATGGGAGCCCATCAACCCGGATCAACCCGGCCGAGTCAATGTTGAGTCGGCCGTTTCTTAAAACACTGCTAATAAGTAGCGATAATATCAAGGGGGGACACTTGAATGAGCTATGGCATAGGAGATTGTGGCATTTACATCATGGAGCACCTCGGATACTTAGGGAGATAGTGATTGGTGTTCTAGAACTTGGCACAAAACACGATGATGTGTGCAGAGTGTGCGTTCTTGGGAAATATGCTAAGGTAGCATTCCCACGAAGTGACAACAGGGCATATGGCATGTTGGGACTAAATTACTAATATATTCAGATGTTTTTGGCTCTCTGTCCACTAGAGCTCTCAGTGGGGTCGACTATTTTGTCACCTTTATTGATGACCATTCTAGGAGGAGCTCTATCTACTTCTTGAAGACCAAGGATGAGGTCTTAGATTGCTTCAAGGAGTTTAAGGCTCTAGTGGAGAATGTGACAAGGAAGAAGATGAAGGTACTTTGCTCAGATAATGGTGGAGGGTACGAAGATAAAGACTTCACAAATTTCTGCGAGAAGGAAGGCATCAGAAGGGAGTGGACAACTCCATACAATCCACACAGAATGGGGTAGCAGAGTGAAACAAGTCTATAGTTGGGATTGCAAAAGCGATGTTATATGACTAGGACTTGCCCATGTTTCTATGGGCAGAGGCATGTAACACAACGATGTATATTCAGAATAAGATTCCTCATAAGGCATTGGGGAAGATAATGCCCGAAGAGGTCTTCTCAGGAAAGAAGCCCGAAGTAAGTCACTTCAGGATCTTTAGGCAGCATAGCTTCTGCCATGTGCCAGATGAGAGGCGCACCAAATTAGATCAAACTACATAGAAGGGGTTCCTTGTTGCGTATAGAAAAACCTCATAGGCATACATGATCTACGTTCCTAGCAGTAGGAAGATTGTGGTGAGACGGGACGTGAAGTTCATGGAGGACAAAGCCTTCAAGAAGTCTCGCGAGATGCTAGCAGGTGGTTAGAATGAGCTAGCAGAAGCTCCATTGGTCTAGCAGCAGGGGCAGCCAGTAGGACTGCTAGTAGGACAATCATAGGGATCCAATACAGTAAACAGTACTAGCATTTCCTCAGGTGCAGGGGATCCAGTGAGTTCACAACAGACGAAGTAGCAGAGGCAGGATGAGGAGCTAGTCGAACCTCCCACCAGTAGTGGTCAAACCAACAGGGAAATTCGTTAGACATTGAGAGATGCAGAGGAGTTCATTGGAGCTCCTAGGACAAAAAAGAGAGAGTGCAAACAATTTGACACTTACCAAGCATTGGTGGCACAGGTTGTAGAACCTTCCAGCTATCAAGAGGTCGCACAACATCAGGTGTGGATAGATGCCATGGTAGAGGAGTACAGTTCTATCATGACAAACAATGTTTGGGAGGTGTTGCCAAGGCCCGTGGACAAGTTAGTTTTAGGTTTTCAATGGATCTACAAGATCAAGTACGTTGTAGATGACAACATGGAGAAGTACAGGGCTAGGTTCGTGGCAAAGGGATACGCGTAGGAAGAAGGGATAAATTATGAGGAGACCTTCACCCCAATTGCTAGATACACTTCTATCCAACCAGTTATATCCCTAACAGCTCAGATGGGATGGCACATTCACTAGATGGACGTTAAGACAACATTCTTGAACTTGGTGATAGAGGAGGAGGTGTACATAGAACAACCAGAGGGCTTCAAGACACATGAGAAGTGCACACATTTGTAGGTTGAAGAAATCTCTATATGGGCTCAAGCAAACTCCCAAGTTGTGGTATGGCCAGATTGACATTTACTTGCAGCAGATGGGATTCATCAAGAGTGATGCAGATCCCAAACTTTACTACTTGATGGTAGAGGATGAGCCGCTCATCTCAGTTTTGTTTGTGGATGACCTCTTCTTGACAGGGTCATCAGGGCTCACAGAAGACTGCAAAATGAATTTGACAACAGAGTTTGATATGAAGGACTTGAGGTTGATGCACTATTTCCTAGGATTGGAAGTGTGGGAGAAGGACAAGGAGATCTTCTTTGGTCAAGGGAGATATGCTATAGATATTCTGAAGAGATTCAAAATGCAGGATTGTAGACCCATGTCTACGCTCTTGATCACTAACTAGAAGAAGATAGATACGTCATATGACAAGGATGTTGACCCCACCTTGTATAGACAACTCATCGGTTCTCTCATGTGTTTGGTCAACACTAGGCTAGATATTTGCTTCGCAGTCAACACTCTCAATTAGTTTATGGTGGGGCCGAAGAGAGTGCATTGGACAATAGTGAGGCATATTTTTAGGTATTTGCGTGCGACACAATAGAGTATGGGTTGAGATATACCCGAGGGGATGATGTCAGACTACGTGGATTCATAGATGCATATTGTGCAGGTAGTTCAGTCGACATGAAAAGTACTTCTAGGTACTGCTTCAATGTTGGATCAGGGATGGTTTGTTGGTGCAGTAGGGAGCAGAAGAGAGTAGCACCGAGCTTTGTAGAGGAAAAGTATATGATAACTAACACAACCACGTGTGAAGCTATATGACTTCGGAAGTCGCTGGTGAACCTTTTCAGGTAGAGGATGGAGGCGAACAATGTCTACTGTGATAATTATAGTTGCATCAAGCTCTTTGAAAATCTAGTGTTTTTGAAACACAAATATTCGGTGTCATTTCATCAGAGATTGTGTGCAGCATGGAGCAGTCCAACTATAATATGTTCCCATAGAAAAGCAAGTTGCAGATATACTCACAAAGGCTCTAAGAAGAGCCAAGTTCGTCTATTTTAGAGAACAGATGGGTAGAGTGGAGAACCCGTTTTAGTAGCAAGGACATAGTGTTTTGGATGCTGCTCAGTTACAGTAGTTTCAGTAGCATTAATAGCTTGAGAGGGAGTATTAGAGGGTTGCAGTGCAGATGTAGAGTTGGCAGCAGTACATGATGTACAGTGTAGTGACAACAACAACACAAATGCAACATGGTTCAGCAGTTCAACTATAGTCAATGGTAGATGAATTAGAGTTAGCATAGTGGTTGATGGATAGTGATTGCGGGAACATCACAGTGACTAAGGGAACAACACTGAGGGAGCAATGCTTTGACCGAGGGAGGAATGCTTTGACTGAGGGAGCAACACAGAAATTTCCAGCAGAGTGTCCCGTCAGAAATCAGTGGCGTGTATGGGAGGATGATGCAAAGATAGGGTGTTGTAGAAGTTGTGTAGCATTAGAGAGAACACCTTCCTCACTAAGAGGGAGTGTTAGTTTTTGTAGCATCGGATGGTGTTCTAGTGTCGAGACTTTATGGAGAGGCTAAAACACAAGAGTTCTCCATAACCCAGAAATCGTTTATGGAAATTCCTCCTAGAAATGGCTCAATTAAATTAATTTACCATAATTAAAAATTTCCTAAGTGTAGCTTAGGAAAAATGGTTAATAGAAATTAATTGAGAAACGTGAGAATTGTTTAGAAACTCACACAGATCAACTTGGAGATGATCTCAACCATCGATTAGGTTTTAATAATGGCCATTGGAGTCCCAACTAGAGATTATAAGAAGAGTTCGATGGGTAGATGGAGAACACACTAGTGCAGATACTCAGTTAGGCAATTCGAATTCCCAGTAGCAGGAGTGATTCCATAGTGGAGATCGAGCTAGTGGGTGAGTAGCAGGTGGTAGATGGGAAACATAGTAGTATTTCGAAAGAGTTTCCAGTTCCGAAGAGTCAGAAAGAGGAGGCCAAAATTTTTCTCCAGGAGGCTGTGAAAGGGTAGCGCAAAGCCTCATAGAGCTAGTTCGATTTGGCTGAAGGAAAGCTGTTTTCAGTTCTGGAGGCCGAGAGGATTTTCCAGAGTGTCGAAGAGACAATTTTCTAGTCAGCAATAGGTAGGACTGCTTGATGAACATCAGTTTTGGGCTAAGCGTTTGGCAGGTTGCGTAGAGGTGATGCAGGGCCTAGGTAGAGGGTTTGGACCACTTGCTTTTCAGAGGCAGTGAGGTGCTGGGATTGCTTGGAGAGAGGTAAAATCCCTTTGTATATTCTTGCCAGTATTTCTCCTAGATAGAAATGCCAGTTTGGCATCATTTTGTTGTACTCGGAAATTCTGCAGCTGCATAATAATAAAACCGTCATCTACTGCACCAGATTTCCTGAATTGGGTTTTTCCAAGGATATTTGTCCAAAAATAACTGTCTCATAATTTTTGTGTGTGTGCTAGTATTTTCTCAGTTCTTATTTTGCTTCCACAATATTTCATTTTGTGAAGAAATTGCAGTGTGAATTATTCGTTGTTTGCCATAGCGAATAAATTGCTTAATAATTAACCATTTAGAAGAATAATTTCCAGTTGTTGCATTTCAAGGAATTGTCACATATTATTGTTCCGACTCATGTTTGTTTGGATATTTGCATATCTGTTTCTCACTTCAGTTCTTTTAGGGTTTCTTGTTTCATTTCTTTTGACACATGCTCTACAATTTACAGCTTTGTGTCCAATTTTTTTATAGAAGTAACAATATCCATAGAAAATATTTCCATACCTAGAAATGGATGGTACTTGTGAATAGATACTCCTTGGCATTTGATAACTTTGTCTCTTGAAGTATGGTTTTTCATATCCTATTGTCTGTTTGTCCATTCTTCTTACCAGTTGTTGAACAACATTGTTGCTTTGTTGTTTTTGTGATGAGCCGCTGACCTCCTTTGGTTGCTATTTTTGTGATGAGTTATTGATATCCTTAGGTTGTTGTTGGTTGAATTTCCAGTTGCTGCGTTACAAGGAATTGTCACAAATTATTGTTCCGACTCATGTTTGTTTGGATATTTGCAGATCTTTTGCTCACTTCACTTCTTTTAGGGTTTCTTGTTTCATTTCTTTTGACATATGCTCTACAATTTACAATTTTGTGTCCAAAATTTTACGTAAGTAACAATATCCATAGAAAATATTTCCAGACCTAGAAATGGATGGTACTTGTGAATAGATACTCCTTGGAATTTGATAACTTTGTCTCTTGAAGTACGATCTTTGGTAACTCATTGTCTGTTTGTCCATTCTTCTTACTAGTTGTTGAAGAGCATTGTTGCTTTATGTTGTTGTGATGAGCTGCTGACCTCCTTTGGTTGCTATTTTTGGGATGAGTTGTTGACATCCTTAGGTTGTTGTTGGTTGAATTTGTCTCCTGTGACAACTTTAACAAAGTTGATGGTCCTTTTGTCTTCTGTCTTCCTTTCACTAGTTTCTCCTACATATCCCAAACTAGTTTTGATAAGCAGAGACTTTTGAGCATTCAATATTACCTCCAACTATTCTGTTCCCTTTATATGTTAAATATTCATATTTAGTTTTGTCTGCTCTTTCTCTAAATTCTTCCGAGGATGACAACTTCTTCTTCTAGCCTCTCACATGCTTAGCCTCTTCTAGTTCAACTTTTAACTGGATAACCTCCTCTAAATTAGACTCGTCTTTTACATATTTTAATAAAATTTCTTTTTGTTTCTTATTCTTCTACTTGAGTCTATCAATTTCCTCTAGGGCACTAATCAACTCCCCCTCAGGGTCTACCTCATCTTCTTTTTCTTCACATTCATTATTTCCTTCTGCTTGAATTTCTAAGGCCATTAGTATAAATTTGCTAACTCCATCTTCATTAGAGGATTCACTGGAACCTTCAAATGCACTACTATCTTCTTGTGCATAGAAGCTCTTCTTTTTCAACCTTTCCTTTTTCTGCATTTTATTAAACTTGTTCTTTTCTTTCCCTTTAAATTTATTCTCTTCCTTCTTATATGGGCATTTAGAGGCATAATGACCCATTCTTCCACAATTAAAACATTTAAATAGAAGTTTCCATTATACTTACCTGTACCTTTCTTCAATCTTCTGACAAATTTCGTTTCTTCTTCATCGAAGTCTGAGCATGAACATTCCTGATCTCATGTAGCGTTTTCTACCTTAAACATTGCATCTTGAGTCACTGATTTTCATTTAGTAATTCTCATTTCGTATGCTGTAAGGGAGCCAAGTAATTGATCCACTTTTAGTTCTTCAATATTGGAGATATCTTCTATTACTGATACCTTGGGATTAAATTTAGTAGGTAGAGATCTCTTGGACTTTTTGAACTACTGTAGATTCCTTGACTTTCTCACCTAAGCCCTTCATTACATTAACAATTTCATCTACTCTAAGGAAAGTTTAGCCACATCTTCATCTCCATTCATTCTTAAAGATTCAAAATGCATTCTGTAAACTTGTTGCTTAGCCACTTTTTCTTTACTATCACCTTCATGAATATTTTTTCAGTTTGCCCCACGTCTTTGACAGTATTATAGTGCATTACGTTAATAAATTCAGATTCAATTAGTCCACCAAGAATGACATTCATGGCTTTTGCATTGAATGTAAATTCAAGCTTATCATCTTTGTTACCTATTATAGGAGGCTTCTCATAGCCATTCTCCACTGCAACCCAAACATCTGTACCAAGAGACATTAGATATGTCTTCATTCTTGTTTTTTGGAAGGCGTAGTTTGCTCCATTGAATATAGATGCGTTATTTGTTGAACATCCTTCATGACTGGCCATTTTTATGCACTAGATCTTTCCTTCCAGCTATAAGGTTCATACCGAAGGAACCCTCTAATACCAGTTGATGAATACTTGGCAATTACTAAGAGTGGGGGTGAATAAGTGATTATGTCTTTCTAAACAATCAATTCAAGTTAATTTTTCACTTTCAACTATTTTCTTTTGTAGCTAATGACTTATGTGTATGTTTAGCTCTTAATTGTTTCTTTTGCAATTACCAAAGAGACATTTGCATTCAACATATAATAATGAATTCAAAACCATTCACACAAGCGAGACATTCAACATGCAACACATGAAGACACCAAATATAAGTGGAAATCCATAAAGGGAAAAACCGCAAATTTTGGTTGAAGTGATGTGAAGGCAAGCTCCCACTCCCCTTGTACATAAAATTTTCTGCAGGCCACTATCTACAAGAGGCTACTACTTCGAATTTCTTCCGCAAGCTACAACTTGCAAGGAAGCTCCGATTTCCTTTTCTACCGGCTACAACGTGCTCTTTTTTAGGCTACCACCTGAAAGGCGACTATAATCCCCTATCAAAAGACAAATTGATTTTATTGGTTACCTGGTCTTTGTCTCTGTTTTGAACTCAATTTCTTCTCTCTATTCAACTGCTTATCCTTTCCGCTTCTCCTTCTCAAATCTGCTCCACTTCTTCTCCTCTTTCTCTATCTCTCCTTACCAGGTTGATTATGAACTCTTTCAAACAATATTCAGTTCTCTAACCTTCATATCATTCAATGCATCTTTTTATTGCTGACCATTTGTATTCCATGTAGGAATTCAAATTGAAGAGTTATTCCTTGTTCTTCTAAGGCTGTTCACAATCTACCTCTTCATTTCCAAATATGAAACTTAGTTTAAGGCAAATGAATTTTGTAATATTAAAAAGAACTAATATACTATAAGGCAACAACAATGATTGCATTATATGGATTAGAAATGTAAATTTAGCATATAATATTCAATGAAAATATCAAGTTCCGTGGACTTTGTTCTCTAGCTCTCATGTGCCATGTATTTAATTTGTTTATAAAATATGCATTGTATCACTGAATCAACCATCATTTTATCAACTTCACACACCATTGTAATGTCTTGAACAAGGACTAGTCTTACACATCTGCCTTTCAATGTACATTAATCAGCCTTTGCATATCAATGAATAATCAACAATAGTCAACCTTTGCACATCACATCGCTTTAGTTAGCCTTGAGCCTTCATGCACATCACAATCATCAAACATGTATTCAATTTACATCAACATAACACTTAGCAACATCAAACATGTAATCAATTTATATCAACATAATAGTTGCCATCAACATAACCCATGACCATTTGACATCAATGCCAATATTGGCAACATCCCCAACGGCTTAGGAGACATATGGGGGAGTTTCGCTAGCCTAATAAAGTTCTTGTAGGCTGAGGAGGGGAAAAAAAACTAAGGGAACATGATATGACTAGAAAAAATATTATAAGTGCTAAAGTGGTAAAAACGAGGACACGTCTTAGGTTAATGAAAAATCACTTTAATTTATAAAGTGAAAAAGCCACTAAAGTGACTTAATAAAAATAAAAGGGTAAAATGGTGGCAAAAGTGATGAATAAGTTATAAAAAGGGTAAATGAGGAGTCTCTCTTCATTCTAGTCTTTTACTATTTGAGAAAAAAGAATTTTGGAGAGTTTTTGGATAAGAGTCTAGGGTTCTGGAAATCTTACTTGTTGGTTGCTACTTTCAGTGTTGAGACCATACACCCTAGCTAGTGTATAGAGTGGAATCATTCAAATTTCGTCACTGTGCTTCATTGAAGAAGATTTGGGGTAATAGTGTTATTAGTTGATTTTATCCTCTAATCTTGAGTTTTATATATATCTATTTGCAAGAGTTTACTGGAGATGAAGGGCGAAAGATGAACCATATTCTTGCAAACCCAAGTGTATATTCTTTTGTGGGCTGAGATTCCAAGTTTGAGATTATTTGAGTGCTGAGTTCATTATGCAAAAGAGGGTTGAGTTTATCAGAGAGTAAAGGGGCCGCGTTTTGCTTGTATTCTAGTCGAGTCACATTGTTGGAAGGGGCCACGATTTGCTTGTATTCTAGTCGAGTCACACTGTCGGAAGGGGCCGAGTCTTATCAATGAAGAGGATGAATTGCCTGGTCTTTTTCTTGGCTAAAATCACCTCAATATTCAGGGCGAGTTTCTTAAACCCACGAGTTGGGTATCTTTGTGGACAAGGGTCTGTGTATTATATACTCAAGGAGGGTCGAGTTTTGGTAATAGTGTGTCAAGTTTGTAGTTGTCAAGTGTTGGGCATGACATTTCTTTAGTGGAGGTCGATATCAATCTTCAAAGGGCAGAGTACCTTCCATTGTTGGTCATGGGCACTGTGTGAAGGAATACTTGAGTTTTGTGGGCTGAGTTGACTCAAGAGGAGTGTATGAAGAGTCTATGCATATCAGTTTAACTGGAGCTTATTTGGTGGCTGTAATAGAGGGAAATACACAGGAATGAAGGGGTCATACACTTGTAGATTACACTACTGAAGTTACACCAGAGGCTAAACATTATACTGGAGATTATCTCGCTGGATTGTACACCAGGTTCCACTTTTTTTTGAGCACTGTAATCCTTGTTATTTTTGTGAAGGAATGATAATGTTTGTTTGAGATATCACCATGATCGATGTATGTATTTATGAGCTGTGGGTTTTTGAAGTAAAGGGTTGCTTTCATATTTCTGTTGTGAACCTTTTTGGGTCATTTATATGTAATTTGTATATTATTTTGAATTAAATGCGTAAAGGGTGCTCCTACAACCAATAGTATATAAACTATTTGACGAAACAACACATTGAAAGCCAAGGCGAAACTTAAAAATTTTTGGTGAAAGATTTAAGGTGTTCCTAGGGGGGTATCTTATAGTGGTATCAGAGCATGTTTTTGGACAACTGTGAGGCTTAAGGGGTAGCTTGTAACCACAGTTGATGAGTTTTGAACATCACCAATACGTTGCTTATAAAAGGCAGTACAGGAAGAGGAAACTCTTGATGTAGGAGAGGCAAAAGAACCACTTGAGAAGGGTAAAACAATCATGGGTGACAAAGAAAATGAAGAGTTTAACAACTTACTTAGTGTCCTGTTACTCACTATTTTGTGGGTGATGTCCCTAGATTTTTTCTTTTTTTCTAGATGGTCCTCAACCGGTAGTGAGTAGCCCCTTATATCCACCAACTAGCATGTTGTGTCATTTCTTCGCCACCTGTGCCAACCATGTGGTCCCTCAACCATCTGCATGGTCGTATGTTTGAAGGTGGGCCTCCCAAACTTAAAGGTGTGCCTTGTCATTTGGTAATTGAGTATTGTAGTTTACTTATCATGGAAACTTTTGGGCATGGATTAATGGGGGGATTTGGTCAATAGTGGGCTAGGTCTATGCTCTTATGCCCTAGACCTCTTTTGGATGTTAACCTTGGACCCTAGTTCCTTGGGATCTCTTTTATTGACCTTGGGCTTTAGGGATGGTACTTCATGGGAAACCCTGATTGTGGTTGTGTGGTCTCGCTCGCTCATCCACATATATCACTCCCCTTCTGCTCATTATAACCCCATTCATCATTCCTCCCACCTGGGTCCACATAGCATTAGCCTTCCCCTTCCCCTTTCCCACATCTTGGGTGGGGCCTTGAATGATGCCCTAGAGGTTGATGCAGTTGAAAAGAAAAGTAAAAGAATAATTGGCCACATTCAACAGGAAAGTGTACCACAAAATGCAAAAGATGGCAGAAACAAACACACTTGGCACATGGGCAAAGGCCAATACATGAGCTCTACCCCATTATCATGGCCATTACCCTGGTTCCTGCAAGCCCTAGATGAGCCTCCTTTATCATTCAGGAACCCAAAATTGTCCCAACCCCTAGTGGGCAATGAACCGCCCAACCCTAAAGGGGGTATCCATCGCTATACCGTACACATCATGCTCTTATACCTTGAGCCCCGAACAGTTAATCAAAGAAAAATCATAAAAGGCAAAAGGCGTATAAAGAATGGTGGAAAAATCAAGGCTGGGGCACCTCATGTACCATGATTGCTCCCTCCTATACATTATATACCCAGGTATGGGCTTCTCTTTTGTTAGCTACCCTAGTACCCTGACATGTGGCTCAGGGCTGCCCCTTTTCATCCCCTACTCCATTCATCTCTTTATCACATGCCACCACCCTTTGAAGGATGTACCTTGGACATACTATCCCCTTTAAAGGTAGAAACCGCCTAATAGGATACTTGGTTAATCCCATTTGGAGCTTGGAGACATTAGCACATGCCAAAGCCCACTATGGAAGGGCACACCATTATGAAGTGCCCACCTGTTGTCCATGATTTGTAAGCTCTTTAACTCGATTTTTTTGATGATTTGTTGTATTGGACGGCTAGGGGACACATTGGATCTTATGCGGGATTGCAGATGGTCTCCATTTTGGGTTTGGTCTCCCTATACGGTGTCCTAACCCTCCTGAGGGCTACATTGGCACATGTAGGTTGTGTGTTGAGAGCCATGGACCTCCACAATAGTAGACAACACTCCATGGATCCCCATAGATGTTTAGAGATTGCTCAAGATTCACTTATTGGACGAGGAAGATGCACCTGGTCCACCATGCCCAACCAGTGCCACAGATGTACCGTACACTTGGCAGATGACCCAGGACTTGTATGCTGATGTGGCATCACTTACACCACCATTTGAGCCCTTACATATGGTCTACAAGCATCTTTGACCTACTTGGAGGCCCATGATGTTACTTGTGTGCCCTCACACCCATTGGGAGCACCACATGTTTATTATTTGGACTACTTTCGGGTGTCGTATTCATTGTTGTGGCACTTGTGGACTTCATCAGGTCTCTTAGAAGGCTCAACGACATGCATTATTGATCATTTGACCTCTTGAGAGGCTTATTCTTTTGTTTATGAGCTAGTCTGGTGGGCTTGTCACCAAAAGTTAGTTGTTTTGTACATTATTTTAGGGGCTAATGTAGGCGCAAGTAGCTAAATCAAACTCATTAGAAGTGTCTAAATAGAAGTGATGAGGATTCATTTTAGCATCATCACTTGAATTTAGAACTAGTATCTCTTTAGATATTTTTGCTATCCTTCTTGGAGGACGAATTTTTGGAGCATGGAATGAATTTCGATGTTTGGATAATTTTCATATGTCTTGGAACTTCTTGATGGCAAGCCTTTTTGGATGGTTGGATATATTCTTATACATGTAAATACATTTTAATGCTATTCTTTCTTTCTAATTTTGTCACATACATTGTTGTTGGGATTTCACTATACTAGGGCTTATTTGCTGCATCTCTTATGCAAAGTTGTGGAAATTTCGTTTCTGGATAGTGAATGCTTCATGTATGGGCCATGTATAAAGAATGAATGTTCCTAGGGATGTTTCATTATTGAAATTCAACTTGACAAGCCATTTACCTTGCAAAACGAAGTGTAAAGTCTTTGAAGCTGCTTTGCTGCTACCCTAGTGCCAAGCAAAGTTGTCTTTGAGGCCTCCTTGACCTAGAAAATTTGAAGTTCCATAGTCATAATTTACCTGGCTCCAATATCCCCAAAGGGTTAGGTACTAGTCCACCCAAAGGTGATCTATTTTCCTTCTCCCCTTTTTTCTTCTCTAGGTCTAGTCCTCTAGGTCACCTAGGGCATCAATTATCTCACGATCTAGCCATCCAAATACTTCGATTTGGTCCACAATTGCACTGATGTGTCCTCAAGAAACCCTCCAAATTTCATGATATTTCGACGGTGGGATCTTGAGATATCGTAAGCCCTAGCTCAAAGACCAATTCTTGCCCTTGGTTTCTCTTAGGCTACAAACCTCACTGGGATCCTTGCATTGTCATTCATTGAAATTTCATTCCTTGATCACTCTCCCCTTCCTAATTAGGTCAAGCATATCATTGGTTGCTAAATCCTACCCCCTTGACCTAACTTGGGGTCCACTTGGTCCCATGTGATCCCATAACTTTTGGAAGGTGATTCTTCAAAGACCTTTTGGAAACCAAGTCTTCATAAGGATTTTTAGGACTACGTCCCTCCTTAAGAAGTTTCATTCCAAAAACCTAGCCCTTAGGACCCTTTTAGCTCTTCTTAGAGAGCCTTTCATCTTGCCTCTTGGGCAAGCAAGCCATATATTGAGCCTCTCTTATGAATAGGCCTCTTCAGGAATCACTCTTTTCCCTTTGTTGACCCATTTACCTAGGTGATTCCCTTCATACCGGGTCTCCTCGCATCGGTAAAAGTACGTAAGGAGTAGGGAACTTTAGTTGAGGTGATAGTGGGCTATTGCTCCATTGTTTCCTTTGACCTAGCAGTTGCCCCTCTAGGATCCCCTTCTAGGACCCTTGCTAGTTTGAGCAGTAACATTTCGGCGTTGTTGTCAGGGACACAACATGTGTTTTGTTTCCCATACAACATATTGACATAACATTATTGGTGATTCCATTGGAAGAACAATGCCCTAGTTCTTCATTGAACTTTAAGGTCAATGCTTGTAGGGTGAAATAAGCGTTTTTCTAGGCATATTTAAATTCACCCTGGCAACTCCTGCATATTTTTCATGTATATCTCAAATAGGTTGTCTTTCTTTGATAAAATTTCCGCTTTGGAGATTGCTAGCATCCCTGGGCACCCTAATCATATCACGGGAAGGATGGTATGTGGGGTGCCCGTGTTTGATGGTGATCCACTCTCCACATTTGACCACATAGAAAGATTTAATGTACATGCTTCAAGAGAGGAGGTTGTTCACCAAGATGTCCTTATGTTGTTCATGGGATCTCTTAGTGGTCATAACTCATGGCTGCATGATCATGAACCTAAGAGCATCTCATCTATTAACGAGTTCATTGATGGTTTTCTTAGGCATTTTCAAGTATGCCCCACATTAAGCATCCAAGAGGAGCCTTCATTGACCATCATCAAGACATTGAGAATCTAAGTAATGAGCAAGAAGACGAGTCCTACTTGGGTCCACATGATGAAGATGATTATTTTGAGAACACATATGTTGGGAAGGACGAAGTTGAGACTAACCTTACCTTTCTCAAGGATATTACTCCTGATGACTCTCCTTTTGAGAACCTCAAGGAAGGTGATCCCATTTGCCCCATAGAAGATGATATTGGAGATTACTTCCATATTGAAAAGGAGAAATGGGAAATTGTTGGTCCTCAATTTGATTGTGCTCCCATTTATGACACCGACAAGGAGGATGAGGTTGAAATTGGTCTTCCCTTTCTCTCGGGTATTATTTATGATGACATATCGATTGATGCCCTTGGGAAGGAGAAATTTTATTTTTCCTTGCATAAGGAGGGGTAGTTAAAAGTGATCAGTTTTCCTTTTATGAAAGACCCAATCTATGATAATAAGGAAATTGATAAGGCTCCTGCTTATGATTCTATATTCAAATCACTTGAGCCTTGAGATTATGATTTTGGGGAAGAGAAACCTATTGGATATAACACCCCACCATCCCCTTTGCCTTCTTCCTTTGTTCATCATTTTGAGAGGGATTCCCACGCTTGTTGTCATATGATCTCAAGTGACCTTGATCCCTTTCCCCTTTTTGAGTATAGTGTCAAGGAAGAACTACTCATTGAATATTCTTTATCTCCTTGGGCGCCCCCTTAGGATCATGATCAATCTATAACCCCCCCTTTCCAGTGTGATCATCATAGGCAACTTACTTGTGTCTCTCCATCTCATTAGTCTCCCGTTCCTACTAATCATAACCCTGTAGAGGCCATAAAATATGACATAAATAATAAGGACCATCATATGCCCGAGGTTGCCATCCATCAAGGGTTTATGGGCCTAATCATTGACATCTCTATATTTTGGTTGGAAGAGAGGATCTCATGGACTAGATTACATCCTTTTCTTACCTCTTCTCACGTGATCATCCATGTGTGGGCATTCTATTTTCCTACCTTTCATCGGCCTTATCATCCATATGATTCTGCCCACATTCACTTTGGCATTTCGTACATGAGTAATCATATAGGCTGGCATATTTATATTGATTTGATGATATGTTGGTTCCACTGGATTTATGATTACACTTATTATTAGTTTTGTACCATATGCAAAAATTGCTTCCTTTGCTTCTAAGCGTCTTATTTGATCAACAATTGAGTATTATTCTCCTATCCTAACGATTTATTTGTCTTCTATTAAATTATTAATGACAAAGAGAGAATAAACCACACTGCAGTTCTTTTGCGGAAATAAAATAGAAATCGAGAAATAGATGCGCACACATAATAAAAATGACATCAATATTTTGGACTAAACGTCCCTAGAAAAACCTTGAAGGGAAAACTGGTGCAACAGATGAGGGTTTATTTTGTTATGCAACAATTTGAGAGATTTACAACCGGATGCCCAACTGGCTATCCTCTGGAAATATAGTGGCAAAATATTTTGAGATAAAATATCTCCTTCTGCAATCAACTCGACCTCCCTTGGCTTGCTCGCATTTCCTTCATTGGCTAACTGAAATGCGCACTGCTAGCTGAAGGGAAATTTGTATAGCCTAGAATCTAATTTTGGTTGAGCCATTCTTCCTCTCACTGCCTCTGGAGTGAATTCACTCCACATTTTGGAGCTGGATTTGGCCTCCAACAACTGAACAAACCCTTTTTCGACAACTCGTATTGGGATTTCTAGCTATTCACACTAGTTGTAGCGGCCCTCTCTGTAGATGATTTGACCTCCCTTCTTTTACCACTCTAACATTGGAAAATCATTGGGAAACTCTCCGGAATCCTGCTCTTCCAAAATCTCTGTTGCCTTCTCTTTCTGATGCTCTTTTCTTTGCTCAAACTGTGTCCTTACTGAAAACTACAAACTGGGTAGCTCGATCTACCTCGCTCAGAATGATCACACTGATGTTATCTCCAAGCCCTTCGACCTGCTCTTATAATTTCTCTTTGGAGTCTCAACTATCATGATTTAATTTCCATCAACAACTAAGATCAATTAGATTTCATCAATAGAAGTCTCTAGAGCAATCTCGAACATCCTTAATTAATTAACTTTAATTTAACACTTTTCCCAAGTTCGACTTAGGAAATATTTTTAATTATGGCAAATTAATTTAATTAAGGTGTTTCCCAAGCTTATCTTGCGAAACCTTTTATGGGTTTTGGAGATCTCGTGTTCCTTAGCCTCTTAGCATCATCTAAGACTAGAACACCTGTTCTATGCTACCATATCCATAAAAAAATAGCAAAGTGTACCTCAGTAGCATTGAGTTTAGCTGAGCAAGAGTACATTGCGGCCAATCTAGCTTGTTGTGAAGCCATTTGGCTTCGCAAGCTACTCACAAGATTGTTTGGTTAGAAGCTTGAGTTGACAATGATCCACTATGATAATCAAAGTTGTATCAAACTCTTGGAGAATCTAGTGTTTAACGATAGGTCAAAGCACATTGAGATCAAATACCACTTCGTCAGCAATAGGGTGCTGAAGGGAGCAATCAAGCTCCACTATATTCCTATGGAGGAGCGGTTGGTAGACATTTTCACCAAGTCCTTGGTGAAGGGAAAATTCATATTCTTTCAAGATAAGCTTGGAGTGGTGGCGAATGCCTTCCTTGCTAAGAGAGAGTGTTAATGCTTGTAGCCTAGATAGATATTTCCATGAGGGTTTCTACTTATGGAAATAATCATTGAATGCATCTTATGTTTTTTTTTCCAGAAGTTCACTTTATTAATTAATTAATAAAGTGAATGTCTTTATATTAAATTGACTAAAGTGGGTCACTTAATGATTTAATTAAAAGAGTAATTGATCTTGTGGTTAGATCTTAATTGTCAAAGATTAGGTTTTTGGCTCATGTCAAAGTTATAGAGGACAAAGATTGCAAAGGTCAAAGACATGTAGAGAGCATTCATTTCACAAGTCACACAAGTGAAGGAGGAAATCAAAGATTTTCCATCTATTAGCGAGGAGTTTATACAACTTCCATCTCCCTCTTCTGTCTAATACATGATCATGCATTCACTAAGGGGTTTATGTATATGGATATCTATTTCTAGACCTGGAAAGGTGAATTGTTTCAAACTACAACTCTTTGTCCCTTAGATCTTTGATCTTGTGAACATTTGAAGAAAAAATTGTATCTATCTATCAAAATTTTCTCTGTAATAATCTTTAGGCAAGTGATCTACCTGATAACCCATTGCCATTTTCTTATTGTTCAAAGTCAAAGACACTTTCATTCAATGAAATGCACGAGACCCTGTAATATCTCAAATGAGATATTTTGCAGAAAACTAATTCAACCAAAATTTCTCCGTAAAATTACCATTCAATTTACAAAAGATTGCGATGTAAAATAGAACAAGAGAATGCATGCAATTCAATCATACAATGAGCATAAATAATCTCAACTTTTATTATAATATATAAACTAGGGTTTTACATGCTGAAATAACAAAATAGTTGATATATAACTGGCCTCAAGGGTCTGCTCCAATGCTGCACAGGCCCAACACCAAAACTGAACTGAACTGCCACTGATAAGCTCTCTTGTAAATTTTGGACTAATTCACTAAGGGGAGATGGGTACTCGCGCAATCTCACTAACTCACTTGAGGGTTTTTGTCCTTGGGTTGCCAAAGAAGTAGAGAACCGGGCTCCCAACCTCTCATACAAGAGGAAATATCAAATCCAAGATGTCCTCTAATGACCTTCTCCTCTTTTTATAGATTTGATGGACCCCTCTAGAACCTCCCATTTTATTATTATTTTAATCATTGAGCACTTTTCCCTATTTTATTTAATTAAAATATTCTTTTTAATGTGGGAAAGGGTAAATTGGCCACCATGCCTCCTCAGGTCACTGAAAATCACTTCTAACCATCCCATTCTATAGATCTTCTCGTTCTGGTTCCAACGAGCTATTACACTAAGGTGTTCTGTCAAATATTCCTCTCGGAATACACCTTAAGCGTAATTAATTGAGTTAGGTCAATAATAACCTTGTTTTTTGAAAGTTGTCGGAATGCAATAGAACGAAAGGAAAGCAGTGCAAATGATGGAATATGCCAAGCAAATGCCATCAGACCCCATAGAAACTCCTCAAAACCCCATGACCATCTCCAAAATCCCCTGGGCTCGCTGATGAAGTAAACCTGCACCTGTGACGTGTCTGCCTCCAACCCTGAAAGTCCATCCTGACCATGCCATGAGGAACACCAGAAAAAGGAACATTACAAGTCTTCCCGCCCCAATATTTCTTTCCCTCAAGCAATCCAAACCTGTGGACTAGTTTAGTGGCCCAATGCAACTGAGGCCCAATGCCTGAATCCCATACAGACCACTGGGTGATACTATGTCTCTGTGTCAAGCCACCATGAACGGACCCCTCAATGCCGAGATCCTAGACCAATCTCTGACTGAACCTGTCATCAACAAATCCTCCTGGATTCCAATGCCACCAAGAACAAGTATCAAGGCTCCATGGCTCCCACTGTGCAATAACTCCAACCATGAGTGCTGCTCCATGGTTGATCCACCGTGTCACTGAAAATCACTTCTAACCATCCCATCTTGTAGATCTTCTTGTTCCGGTTCCAACGAGCTATTACACTAAGGTGTTCTGCCAAATATTCCTTTCAGAATGCCACCTTAAGCGTAATTAATTGAGTTAGGCCCGATAATAACCTTGTTTTTTGATAGTTGTTGGAATGAAACGAAACGAAAGGAAAGTAGTGCGGATGATGGAATATGCCAAGCGAATGCCATTAGATCCCATAGAAACTCCTCAAAACCTCATGACCATCTCCAAAATCCCCTGGGCCCGCTGATGAAGTAAACTTGCACCTATGACTTGTCTGCCTCCAATCCTGAAATCCATCTTGACCATGCCATGAGAAACACCAAAAAAAGGAACATTAGAAGTCCTTCTGCCCCAAGATTGCTTTCCCTCAAGCAATCCAAACTTGTGGACTAGTCTAGTGGCCCAATGCAACTGAGGTCCAATGCTTGAATCCCATACAAACCACAAGGTGTTACTATGCTTCTGCGTTAACCCACCTTGAACGGAACCCTTAATACCTAGATCCCAGACCAATCTCTGACTGAGCCTGTCATCAACAAATCCTCCTGGATTCCAATGCAACCAAGAACAAGTATCAAGGTTCCATGGCTCCCACTGTGCAGTAACTCCAACCATGAGTGTTGCTCCATCCAGCGCGTACCAACTCATCACCTATCTCCAACCCAACCCTTGGCATAGATCAAGGTCAATCTCACCATGCTGATGCTATACTGAAATATTGATGAGTGGCCAACCTACATCCTGCTGCCAATTGAAACATATAGTATCCCTCACCTCTAAGGGCTTTTGCAATATAATGCTCCTGACTAAAAATGATACTCCATCAATAGGGTACCAGTTCATGATTTCTCACCAATCCAATGCATGGACACCTAAGTAAGGAACAAGTCTACTAGGTTTATATGGGTCTCTGGTCAACTGATGATGCTATCCTTGGTCAACCAGTACGATTTGTCTAAGGAAACTTGCCCTTCTCTCTATAATAGGCAAAAATGGGCAAGATGTGCTGCAGGCCCTGTCTATGTACTCTTGGAGAGGGCTGTGGCCTAGAGATACTGCAACTCTACTGGTTGCCACTGCACCTATCTGCACCTCATTAATGGGTAGGCCCAAAGATCCTCCCCTATCTGACTAGAAACTCCACCCTCCTCTCGTCTTACCAACCTCCTGCAAAACTATCCTGTCAGACTTTCGTACCTCCTGAGGACAAGTGTCTGCAAATACTGCCACCCTGCTAGCTATCTGTACATCTGCTTGCTCCTCATCAATGACTGACCGAAGGGTGGCTGCACATCCATCACGGGCTCAATATGAACCTCCAACTAGCTCTCCCCAAAAGGCTTATCATGCATATTGTGCACATCCTCCTCCTCAGCTGGCTCATCCTCCACCATATGCTGCTCATTTTGAATCATCACCAGTGACTCATCATCCTGAATGTCTTCCATAGGGTCCACTGACTGCTCATCATACACACCGGAATATAAGTCCGACATGCTGTCAACAACTCCACATGACTCATGCTCCTCAGAAGCATCCTCCTATGAACCCATGGACTTGTCCAAAGAAGAATCCTCACCCTGAAAGTTAGAAGGAATCTCCTCCTGCGCTACCTTTGTCATCTCCTTAGTGTCACTCAAGCATGAGTGGTTAGGTCCCCAAGGTCCCTTGCAGATGAAGCAAAGTCCCTTCCTCCTCAGCTCATTCTTGTTGAATGATCTACCAAACTTGAGCAACTCCTCCCTAGTCAATTGTCTTCTGAACAACCCAATGTTCTGCTCAACCAACCTTTCGGCTAGTTCATAAGCAGCAGTGAGACCAACTGCTCTCTCCTCCAAACATACAACAGTTGAGACTGCAACTCCCGACAAATGGCATCATAGACTCTTATACATGATGATAAAATGGATTGCATGTGTGCTATGACTGTGTCAGGATGATGTTTCCTAATGCTGAAGAAACATTGGAACACCTGCAGGATAAGATCATCACACTCGAGATCAAACATGATTTCATAAGTCCTAGTCATGGCCATAATTTCCAAAACCTAAAGCTTCTTTCCAAATGTAGGACCCGCGGAGTTATCCAAGTCTCATAAGGTTTTTACCATCAGCTTAAAGACTCTCTTCAAAACATCATCATTGTAAGGAGCTATAGGGGTGGTCAGCATCATGATGCTACTAAGACAAGAGGCAACTGGAAGTGTGACCCCTTCACATGGGTACTCCAAGAGTTTGCTCTTGTTAAAGTTAGCATGGCGGGTTTCAATGTCCACATCAACTTCTTCCCCTTTAATTGGTCTATCCTGGAAAGGAGTTCACCTAGTTCTTCTAGTTTGAAAAGGAGTTTCCATGTGACCCTCATGCATTTTAAATCTGTCCCAACTGCAAGGATTTTGTGTCTTATTTCCTGCCCCTTTTGCACCTCCTTTGGTTGTTCTCTCTGAAGAATGGCATAAACCCCCTTTGAGAAGGGTTTGATGTTTGTTGCTGCTAGTTTATTAAGGAATTTTAAGAAGGTTTGATCCATGTTTAGTCCAATGGCCCTCTGATTTCTTCAATTTGCAAAGATGCCTTGACATTTTTGAGTTTCAATGGATGTCTTTAGTGAGTAACTCTCAAACATGTGTAAGTTACACTGTTTGTGGGTATTGTTTTCTTGTTTGTTTGATTTTTAAGCATAGATATACCATTCACAATTATAAACCAGACTTTAACCAACAATTGATATCTTAATTCTAAACTCAAAAAGTTAACACAACTACTCATAAAAACTTACATTAGTGATATTTTGAACTAGACATAACATTCTCCTTATCATATTAAGAAAGATGCACAAGATAAAATATAAGATGGAAGCTAGTGTTGAGTAGCAGCGAAGTGTGCCTTCAAACTTTTGAAGAGATACATGAGTAAGGGAGACACTCTCCAACAATGACAAAATATATCGGTGTTTCATGTGAATATGTGCACATACAGTCCCCCACATGTCTGAAGAAACTAGTAGTACGTACAACTTGGAGTAAATACGACCCTTAACAAAAATAAGCCTGACCTAGAATTCAACCCCTGATCAAAAGACAGATCTGACCCTTTCTTGACGGCTCCTTTTGTAATTAATTGTAGCCTAGTCATGTATTGACCTTCTTTGACCCAACGAGTCTTCAACACCTCTGTGATAACCCTCTCGGCCAACCAATGAGGAATAAACTCGACTCTGTATGGGTCATAGTCTACTTTGCTCCCAACCGCACTCAGGTGTATCATGCAACAAATTGCTTGTAAGGGCAGTTTGATAAATGATCTGCACTGTTATGCTAGGCGGCCAAAAGATTCAACATATAATCGTTGCCCCAACTGCCTTGTACTTCTTAAGCATCGCTAGCCAGAATACCAAATCACAGTCACCTTTATTTTATTTTATTTAGAGAGTCTCTCACAAGCCTGGCGATAAAGTTGACTTTATCGATCAAAGTTTGTTGCCAGTCTTAGGTGTTTGATCGTTGGGATCTGCGACAAACGCGATTGGTCATTGATTGTACGCACATCACAGATCATGGGCAGTTGCAATAATCACGTGTGCTTAAGACAGCTCGACCCTCTCCCACAGGAGGCACGAATCATCCAGAAATTTATTGTCCTGGAAAAATATGTAGTTGAGTATCCGTCACCCACTTCAACTATCGGCCTTGGTAGTAATGTGTCTTGGGCACAATTCAATCAAAACTGTGAGTTCCTCCCTAATCAATGCGGCTTTGTGACAATAAAGATTGTTCGACTACTTGGTTGGGCCAATTAAGGATGCAGTTATGGTGTGCAGAGCTTGACTGGTCTTGAATTAGAAATCTACCTTGCATACAATCCAATATCGGGCTTTAATCTGACTTATCTCCGCCAAATGAAATTCTGGATTATGAATTCCTCCCGACATACAAAATACCCACCATCTGACAATTCTGGAATGCAATTCTGAATAGTTCGGCCCTCGATGCTCCACCAACAACCATAGATCATCCCTTACGCGACAAAGCTTTACAACATTTGATTTGCGTAAGAACTTGGCATAACTGTGTTCATTCCGCTGCATGCACACGATCAAACCATGTACTTTCCATCTTTGTGTCTAGGCCTGTCTTCAATTGCATCGCACCAGAACCTTCGATCTTGCTCACTGTTGTAGTTGATCACGTAACTATCTTCGCACTATCAACTGTACCCAACGACTTTTTATGCACAACAAAATGGGTCATAAAATTTCCGATTGCTGGACTGATAACCCATAAATATTTTGCAAAAGCGTTTCAATCGAGTGCTTTCTCATAGTCGCGGAAACTAGTAGGACAATGGAAAAATTCAACGTATGCATTGACCACTGAAATGTAAACCGATTCCTTGAAATTTGATCAAGCACCCGTGATTCAACGACTTTTGACACTTTACGTAGCTCGGATCAGTGCGATCAATAGCGGGTTGGCTTATGGCCCACCCATTCATAAAACTTTGGCTTTTAAGTTGATTTCAATGATACTAATATGAATTCGTCCCCTCAACTGAAAAAAAGAATCAATCTCCCACTTATAGATCTTCAGCCTTTCAGATTTGGGATAGAAGATAAACCTTGGAGCCGTGCAAATCAATCACCATAAAGGAGCAATCCGGTCTTACTTCAAAATATTCTCGCAAATAGGAATTAAACCCTAGATTACCAACAAAAACAACCCACAAATCTACGTTTTGCAACCGACCCTTAGGCTGGCAAGAAAACCAATTCTGATACCACTATAATATCCTAAACAAAATATTTTTCAGATTTTGTAGAAAACTAATTCAACCAAAATTTCTCCATAAAATTATCATTCAATTTACAGAAGATTGCCATGTAAAATAGAACAAGAGAATGCATGCATTTTAATCATACAATGAGCAAAAATAATCTCATCTTTTATTATAATATATAAACTGGGGTTTTACATGCTGAAGTAACAAAATAGATGATATCGTTGAGATAGAACTGGCCTCAAGGATCTGTTCCAATGCTGCACGGGCCCTCCAAAACTGAACTGAACTGCCACTGCTAAGCTGTCTTGTGAATTCTGGATGAATTGACTAAGGCAAGATGAGTACTCCCCCAATCCCACTAAATCACCCGAGGGTTTCTGTCCTGGGGCTACCAAGGAATTAGAGAACCGAGTTCCCAACCTCTCATACAAGAAGAAATATCAAATCCAAGATGTTCTCTAATGGCCTCTTCTTCTTCTTTTTATAGATTTGATGGACCCCTCTAAAACCTCCCATTTTATTATTTTTTTAATCATTGAACACTTTTCCCTCTTTCAGTTCATTAAAATATTTTTTTCAATGCGGAAAAAGGGTAAATTGGCCACCATGCCTCCTCGGATCACTGAAAATCACTTCTAACCATTTCATCCTGTAGATCTTCTTGTTTCGGTTCCAATGAGCTATTATACTAAGGTGTTTCGTCAAATATTCCTCTCGGAATGCCACCTTAAGCGTAATTAATTGAGTTAGGCCCGATAATAACCCCATTTTTCAAAAGTTGTCGGAATGCAATGGAACAAAAGGAAAGTGGTGCAGATGATGGAATACACCAAGCTAAAGCCATTAGACCCCGTAGAAACTCCTCAAAACCCCATGAACATCTCCAAAAGCCCATGGGCCTGCTGATGAAGTAACCCTGCTACCTATGACCTGTCTGCCTCCAACCTTGAAAGTCCATCCTGACCATGCCATGAGGAACACCAGAAAAAATAACATTACAAACCTTGATTCCAAGGTTGAGTCTGACCTAGAGGCATTCTTAAAACCCTTTAGGCAGAAACTAGTCCTTCGTTCTTTGACTCTATCATTGTATTAGGTCTTTTCATATATTAAAATAAGGCAAACACAACATCAAGGAGATTATTTTCATTTGAGGGTTGAGACCTATCTTTCTAAACAAGAGACATAATTGGTTTGTCGAGCTCAATAAAATTGAGGTACAATAATAATCCTCTCCGTGTTTAATAAAAGAAGAAAAACATACACATTTCCATGAGGCTTTGTGGAGACATATGATGTGTGGTGATATTGGCATCCTTGTCATTATAAAGGCATAGAAACCCTCATTCTTCCAATTGAAATCACGCACCCAAAAAGAGCTTGAGATAGTGAAAAATCATGGTTCTAGGATAGCCCCTTAAATTAGCAAACACATCTCCTTAAATATGGAATCTTATAAATTAAGAGAATTGGCCTACAACAAAGTAAACCATATAAAATTAGAGATAAAACAATATATATATACACAAAGGTATGTAGCATTGGGGCTGTGGTTCTCAATCTTGTTTTCAGTATAAAGGATTTATGTGATCTCAGTGAGGGGCAAAGGTACAACCTTGCTTTTGAAAGAGATTTTCATTGTTGTTGATTGTGTGTTGATTTCTCGCCCAACAAGCCATTACCCAATACCCATAAGATCTCTGCAATACCTATAAACTCCCCTTACTCTACACACCCTCTCTTCCCCACTGGCCAAATCTCCCTAAATCATTGTTAATTAAAAAAAATACCTTCGGTTCCCGTGGCCAAATACCCATAAATCATTGTCAATTAAAAAATATTTTTCCCCTTAATCTGAAACAATATATTGCCTTATTTTTCCATAATTTTTCAAGGGATATATTGCCTTATTTTTCCATAATTTAAAAGCCTCCCTTATGAATAAACATGGTAAACGTATTGGCTGACGAGCAAAACACTGGATCAAAGTAAGTCAAAGAAATATTCTCTGCTTGAACTGCAAGGTTATGAAGCTCCATGTCTCTGCTATCCTATGGGCGAGTAAAACACTGGATCAAAGTAAGTCAAAGAAATATTCTCTGATTGAACTGCAAGGTTATGAAGCTCCATGTCTCTGCTATCCTATGGGCACAATTGTTACTTGACCTCAACAAAATTACACATCTCAAGAGTGGAAAGACGCAAAAACATTCACAAATCACGAGGGTCCTTAATTCTTTCATTTGTAAGAAACTCAAAATGGAGCAGAAAAATAAGACTTATATGCAACAAGAGTGTGGACACACATACATGATATAGGAAATACTAATCTAACGGGAATTTAACGAAATCTCTGAAAAATGTGAGGAAGTTACAAGAATCAGTGCTATATCCTAGAATAAAGCAAAAAATAAGACTTGATGGTTATGACGGCAATAATACTAACATGCGGGAAGAATGGATGGTCGTGGACGTCCTCATCATCTTTAGTATCCTTGGGCTTTGTACGCAGATGACCTGTAACTGTTGGGTACTCATGGCGAGCATCCGGTAAAGGAGAAGAGGAAGTAGTTGGGACATTAACATTATTGCTTCTTGGCCTAGTTGGCGACCGCGGAGGAGAAACTACAGACTTTTCTATTTGATCTTTGCTGCTACACGTTCCCATTTTCTCGTCAGAGAAACAAGCGAGCTTATTAAGAAGAAAACAGTGATACCCACTTTTGTAGATGCCTGAATAAACATTACAAAGCTGATGAAATGTTCATGCAGTACAGATCTCATACACCGAAAAGCATTCAGGAATGAGGTTCGATTGTTGAAGGGAAAGAGTCGGAAGATGCGTGATTAATGAAACTACAAACGAACAAACGAAATCTACAAACAAACAAAATCACCGTCAGAAGTGGGTCTCAGTAGAAGACCGTCCTGACCGACCAACACACTGTGATTGTCCACATCCTTCTCGGTCATTTTCCCACTTGAAAAGCTGATACGACCAGTGGTAACTTTGATTAACATGAATTTATATCTTTCCATAGATTCTAGAGTTCCGTTTTACTCCCGCCAATTTTTCCTTAAAAATATTCTATGATCGTTTTGTTTAGCTGGAATTTGTGGTCTAGAGAGACCCTAAATTGTACTTTTACACCAAGAATCGAGTGTGTAGGGATGAAATTAGTTGTCCAAACCAACCTGTTTTCTCTGTGATGAGCTTTACTGTGCAAGAATCTTTTTATGATATTTATAAAAATCAAGAATTTCATTTTCCAAATATATTATTATTCACTATTGAGGTTTGTATGTGATTTTGTTTTTGACATATACAAAGCAATCTCTCCGACTGTAAAGCACGTTGACGTAGTTTGATGGCTTAATATTGGTATAATTGATGACGTTGAGATATATAAAAATATTAAGAAATCGCTAAGTCACCTGACACGGGGATTCGAGACACGTAGGATTCGAGATTCGTGGTGTCGGATTCGGACACGCTGACCCCCCGAAATAGGACACGTTATATATTATTTTATATATATATATATTAAAAATTAGATATTATCATATTTCTTACACAAATTTTAATTAATGAT
>APFE030367335.1:412096-459577 GCA_000404065.3 Pinus taeda
ATATATATAAACGGGTTTTCGTTATCCAAAGCTTAAGACCTATTAGCCATAGCAGAACTTCAATAAGCTTTTTGGACAAATTTCGATTATCCTAAGAAAGAAAGAAAATCTCTATAAATATATGGTGATTTTCTGTTTCTTTAGTTGATTTCTCACACAGAAATTAGTCGTTTGTAAGAGAGTTATGTTACATAGTTTTGCTCCCTAAGATGTTCTACACAAAATAAATGTTGGAGCAAACAGTTTGCAGCGGAAATTAAAAGACAAACACAACATATAAAATCATACAAAGATAACACAAGGATTTAACGTGGTTCACCCAACCAATCTGGGCTACGTCCACCAAACAGAGGCATCGACAATCTTATTATTAAACAAGAGATTACAATAATCTATTTCCTCACACATTCTCTCTACCATACAATATCCTGTACGGGCATATATTTTTATAACTAAGAGAATAAAACTGACTCATAAATTCTCTCACAACAAATATAGGATGCATTAACTCCTCTTCAACAAAATGGAGCTAATATAACAACAAATCCTATTGTTGTCACCTACATGAGATTTTTGCCCAATTTAATAAAACCGAAAATCTCAACAATCTCCACCTTGACAACAATTAGCCTGATACTCTGTTTCTTTATTATTTTTATCTTTTCTGCAAGCCAAGAGAAGCCAAACACCAACGTAGCTTTTCTAACAAAACTTGTTTCGTGAACATGTCTGCATAGTTCTCCTTTGTATGCACCTTTTCAAGAGAGACTCCCCTTTCAGTGATAACCTGTCTTACAAAATGGTACTTGATTGGTATATGCTTTGATTTACTATGATAGGCCGGATTCTTAGCCAAATGTATTGCACTTTGACTATCACAAAATAACTTGATGTTGTCCTGTAACTTACCAAACTCACCAAACAAACCTTTCAACCAAATCGCTTGTTTGCAAGTATGAGAAGCAGTTATGTATTCTGCTTCAGTAGTGGATAAAGCAACAATGTTCTATAGCTTTGACATCCAGCTAATAGCTCCACCTGCAAGAGTAAAGACATACCCTGATGTTGACCTTCTCTTATCCAAATCACCTGCAAACAAATTCACAAACAAATTCACTACTTTTGTTATAAGTGATAAAATAATCACTTGTGCCTCTCAAATATCAAAGCACCCATTCACTGCTGACCAGTGTTCTTTACCTGGATTTGCCATATACCTGCTGACAACCCCAACTGCATGTGAAATATTTGGTCGAGTACAAACCATTGCATACATCAAACAACCTACTACATTGGCATACGAAATTCGAGACATATTCTTTTTCTTCATCTGTATTAGGATATAAAATAGAAGAAAGTTTAAAATGGGAAGCTAACGGGACGGACACAGGCTTCACATTGTTCATACCAAACCTCAAGAGTATTTTCTCAATATACTTCTGTTGTGATAGCCACAACTTACCATTGCTCCTGTCTCTGAAAATCTCCATGCCCAAAGTCTGTCTTGCTACTCCTAGATCTTTCATATCAAATGTCTTTGCCATTTGAGCCTTTAACCTATTGATCTCTACTATGCTTTTGCTTGCTAAAAACATATCGTCAACATACAATACTAAGATAATGAACATCCCATTACTTCATTGCTTAAAATAAACACAATGATCATATTCACTTCTTATATAATTTTGATTCAACATGAGAGAATCAAATTTCTTGTACCACTGTCAAGGTGACTGCTTCAGACCATACAATGATTTCTTGAGCCTGCAGACAAATTTCTTGTTGCGATGTTGAACAAACCCTTCTGGTTGTTCCATGTAAATTTCTTCATCTAAATCTCCATGTAAAAATGCAGTCTTAACATCTAGTTGTTGTAATTCTAAATCAAGTAAAGCGACTAATGCTAACACAATTCGATTTGAAACTATTTTAACAACTGGTGAAAATATCTCATGAAAGTCAATGCCTGCTTTCTAAGAAAAACCTTTTGTGACCAGCCTCGCTTTGTACCTGTCCTTTGTATCATCCACACCCTGTTTCAATTTGAAAACCCATTTACATCCCATAGTTTTCCTATCTGTAGGAAGTTCAACCAGATCCCATGTGCCATTCTTACCTAAGGCCATCATTTCGTCCTTCATAGCTGCTTTCCACTTTTCACTTTTCGAACTTCTACAGCTTCCCGGTAGCGCAAAGGTTCATCATCGTTAGCGGTAAATGCAATTGAAGTAACATAATCATCATACCTTTTAGGAGGACGTTTCATTCTTGTAGACCTCCTTAAAGATGTTTCTGGTACTTTCACAATTGGCTGATTACCATCTGTAGGAACTTCTTCATGATCAACATCTGAGACATGTTCATGATCTACATCTGAACCTTGTTCATGATCTGTATCTGAAACTTGTTCATGACTTGCATCTGAACTATGTTCATTTTGACTATCATCAGAAGTGGTTTCAAACTCAATGTGTTGAAAGTCAGATACATTATCTTGTTTCAATTTATTATCTACATCTAACTGTACAAGAGAGGATTTATTAAATTTTACATCTCTGTTGATGATGATCTTGTGAGTAGTAGGATCCCACAATCTGTATCTTTTTGTTCCATCACCATATCCAACAAAGATATACCTTTTTGATTTTGGATCTAATTTAGATTGTTGATGTTTTGGCACTAGAGCATATGCATCACAACCAAAAACTCTTAGTTTAGAATAATCACAAGGGTGACCTTTCCATACCTCTTGAGGAATTTTACATCCTATCGCCGTTGATAGTGATCGATTTATCACATAACAAGCTGTAGCCACCGCTTCTGTCCACAATTCCTTCTGCAAATTGGCGTTACTCAACATACTTCTTGCTCTCTCTAAAAGAGTCCTATTCATGCATTCAACAACTCCATTTTGCTGAGGAGTATAAACAGTGGTTTTATGTCTCTCGATCCCAGCGTCCTTGCAATAATTGCCAAACTCCTTGGAAGTAAACTCACCACCATTGTCAGTTCTTAAACATTTTATGGTTCTACCAGTGATGTTTTCTACCAATGCTCTAAACTGTTTGAAAACTGTTAATACATCAGGCTTCCTTTTTAGCATATAGACCCACACTTTTCTAGAGAAATCATCAATAAAGGATACAAAATATGACGAGCCTCCATATGAGGTTGTAGGGGATGGACCCCAAACATCAGAATGGATATAATCAAGGATTCCTTTACTATTATGTTTGCCAGTTTTAAACTTCTACTTGCTTTGTTTCCCAAACAGACAATGTTTGCAGAAATCTAACTTACCAGATTTTAGATTAGGAAGTAACTTACAATCAGACAAAATCTTTAAACCTCTTTCGCTCATATGGCCCAACCTTTGATGCCATAAACGAATAGAACTACTGTCATTTTCAGACACCGTAGAAACATGATATGACTCTGTTCTTACTTCTAATTGAAAAAGATTTCCTACCTTCTTGGCATTCATGACTAGTAAAATTCCTTTGTAAATTTTCATTACTCCACCTTGAATAACAATTTTATATCCATTTGTGTCAAGTGCTCCTAGTGAAATGAGATTTTTCCTTAATTCAGGTACATGTCTTACATCAGTTAAAATTGTAGTTGTCCCATCAAACATTTGCAGCTGAATGCTTCCAATTCCCACAATATTACATGTGACATCATTTCCCATGTAAACAACTCCATCATTAATTGATTTATATGTCTTAAACCATTCTCTATGAATGTACATGTGATTTGATGCACCAAAATCTAACAGCCAATGTTGATCATGATTAGACAAATTAACTGATAACACTTCATCACTCATACCTGAACCAGATGCTGAACCTGTATCTGTCGTGTTTTCTTATTTCTTTTCTATCGAAGAGTCTTCTTTAGAAGTTTGCTGTCGCTTCCAACAATCCTTCTTCAAATGTCCCGATTTGCCACAAAACCAACACTTTACCTTACTCTTCTTCCCTTTCGACTTTGAATGTGAGTCGCTGTGCCTACTGAAACGTCTTTCTTTAGAACGACCTCTGACCATCATTACTTCTGATGTAGAGGTTTCTAAATTTGACCCTCTCCTTGTTTCTTCAGATAATAAAGATGCAACTACATCATCAAACTCAAGGGTTTCTAATGAACTAAGACTTATAGAAGTAACAAAATGATCCCATGACTCGAGCAACGAGCATAATAAAGTTATAGCTTTATCTTCTGATTCAAATTTTACTTCTATACTTTCTAATTGCACCCGGAAAGTATTAAAAGTATTCAAATGATCAGTAATCGATGTACCTTCCTTCATTCGCAAACTGTACAACCGTCATTTCAGGAGAATCCTATTGGTTAAGGATTTTGTCATGTACAACTTCTCAAGCTTTGTCCACAAACCAACAGTCGTTTTCTTCGACACGATGTTAAACAAAACATCATCTGCCAAGCACAATCGAATAACACTCAATGCTCGTTCATCCAATTCGGTCCACTCATCATCTGTCATGCTGTAAGGCTGTTTGGATTTTCCCATCAATGCCTTCGCCACGCCTTGTTGCACAAGCGGATCGTACATCTTCACATTTCAGATCTCGAAGTTGTTTTTGCCATTGAACTTCTCGATCTCAAAATGAGCACTTTGAGTTTTTGCCATATTGTATCAACCAAACAATCTCCAATTCCAACTTGTTAATAAATCAAATTAATATTTAACAAAAAATGCCTTCGCCTTCTACTATACTGCTTTTATCTTATCATACAATCCCTTTGCTGTACAAACTGCAGATTACAAATAAAAATAAATAACAAAATTGCAGTTTTACCAAAGCGATTCTCGCTTGGCGCGCCAAAAGGGTCTTGGCGTTGCCTTCACACAGTAGATCTGCGCCAGAAGCAAAATCGGTTAGAGTAACAAGATTGGTGTGCTTAAACCTGTCGGATCCGCGCCAATCGGGATACTGGCGCTCTGGCGCGAGTATTAAACTCGGATCCGCGCCAATTGGCGCGCTTGTTCCGCAATAAACCGCGCCAACCTGTTCACTGTCTAAAATTGGCGCGACTTTCTCGCCCGAAACCGTGCCAATCGCTGAAAAAACTCCACCTTCAGCAGCTCTGTCACACGCACCCGCTCCTCAACATGCTCTGATACCAATTGTTGGAGCAAACAGTGCGCAACGGAAATTAAAAGACAAACACAACATATAAAATCATAAAAAGACAACACAAGGATTTAACGTGGTTCACCCAACCAATCTGGGCTACGTCCACCAAATAGAGGCATCGGCAATCTTATTATTAAACAGGAGATTACAATAATTTATTTCCTCACACACTCTCTCTACCATATAGTATCCTATACGGTCATATATTTTTATAGCTAAGAGAATAAAACTGACTCATAAATTCTCTCACAACAAATATAGGATGCATTAACTCCTCAACAATGGAGCTAATATAACAACAAATCCTATTGTTGTCACCTACATGAGATTTTTGCCCAATTTAATAAAACCAAAAATCTCAACAATAAAGAGTTATGTTACATCGTTTTGCTCCCTAAAATGTTCTGCACAAAATAAAAAATATATTTTAGAATTACGTTCAATCAGATTGAACAAATCGTTACCTTAATTTAATCAATTTCATGAGGTGGGTTCCGATCTTTAATTCATGTAAAAAGTATTTCTTGAAAACTAAAGTTTTCTTCAAAAGCGAGTTTTTATTTGTATATTATTATGATGTCATTAAATGTATTAACATTTAAGTAATATTTATATGTTTAAAAATCACAACATCTCTTGTTTTTGAAATGTAAATATTCTTGAATTTTAATTTTTTTTTAATATATAATGTAATTTTTTTGGTTTCATGCTTCACTGTTTTTTTGAAAACCTGTAATGGGTCCAAAAGCTTAAGTTATAACAACAGGCGTGGGCGCACATCTTTTAATCTTCCACGTCATCCGACCAAGACCAACTTGAGGTTTTTGGAACCGAACGCTCGAGTCTAGTGCCAAGCCACCAAGGGAATCAAGTTATGTTACGAGGAATTTAATAAAGACACTAAGGAATCAATAAAGATGTTGATTATTAAATATAAAATATAGCTCTCATATTTTTTTTCTGAAGTATCTTAATTTAATATGGTTAAGTTTAAGCCTTTTAAGATTCTTAAAGATTAAGATAACTATCACATAGGAATGTAAAGTTTTATTGGTCAGTTAGACTGATTTAATGTTTAATATAGAAAGTGTTGGGTATGCATATATATAAGAGTTTATGTTTGAATAAATATGTGGAAATAAGAAAAGATTTTAGTGATTAATAAGATGGTGAAAAGGTGGAATATAAAATTATAATTATAATTATTATAAGTTGGTTAATTAAATATACAAAGAGTTGATAAGTTATTTTTAGAATATTTATGTTTAAATTTATTGGTCAATAATTTTTTGAAGTATCATTTCTAAATTGTAATTATTATTAAATTTATTAAATTATATATATATTATATATATATATATGGGGAAACAATATTTATTTAATTGATAAACAATAAATATTATTTGGAATACATAGGTTTTAATGTTAACTTTTGAGAATGAGATTAAATTTATATTTTAAATTACACATGAATTGGTGTTACTATGTGATAGATAAAGATTATTGGTTTTAATGTATAATGAAGAGATAGTCTAGATCCTAACAGATGGTGAATGATATTTGTTATTCATTTTCATGAGTAAATGGAATTGATTTTTTTAATGAATTGTGGGTTCACAAAGTCAAGTTCCAGTGGAACCAATATAACCTAGGGCCAACTATCTCGGAAGATGTAAATGTTATGTTTCATGATTTTCCGTATCTATTTGATTAAAAATGTGTGGTGAACTAAATACGAGAGCTTAACTTAGCTAAGATAAATACTTTTATGGAGCATCTAAATCATGATGTATTGCTTAAATTTTATGATACATCTAAATCGTACACCATGACTTCTGTTATGATTTAATTAACTGTTATGATGTTGAGTATAATGTTGGATGAGGTTTCATAATATGATGGTATGAGGATAATGATGCACATGTGGTTCTTATTGCTGTTACAATAGTGATGATCATGCTTATGATGATTATGATATGCATAGGCATTATGATGTTATGTCGAGGTATATTTACTACATGATGATAGGTATTTAATGTTGAATACTCATGATGGATATGATCTGCATAACATGGCATAGGAATTATGACACTATAATATGAGGTTTATTGACATGTGGTTCATTTATTATGTGAAGTCATGATATCTCTTTGATGAAAATATGTTGATGTTATAACTTATGATGGTATTTCATGTGGTGAAGCATGTGATAGTTGCGTACAAATTTATGACATGCATGAGCATGCAGTTCATTATTATTTATAATGTTGCGATTAACAATGATGAATGTTCTCATGATGACATGTAAGACTTGGCATGTGGATTATTTTCTATAATACTATGATGGTATAGCTAATGCATTGGTTGCATGTTGAGGTGTGATGATTGACAGGACTGCACAAATGGGCCGGTTTATTTGATGATCTCATGCGAGCCCATACGCACGAGGGAGAATAAGTAACACCATATGCGCTGGGGACAAACTCAATTAACACTACATATGCTAGTGGTTCCTTTGTCTTTTGTAGCTTTTGAAGGGCTATGGGATCATCTTGAGGAGGCTAAGTGCCTGATGTTTTAGGCTAAGTGCCTGTTATTGGATTGGGATACCGAAGTCTGGTGGGGGTGTAAGGACTTTGATGCCTGGGATTGTGCGCCTTAGTGAGTTGTGGAGGGAGTGGGCCAACCTTGCGAGATGCCCGGAGTCATTGAGTACTTTACTGGATGCCTGCCTTAGGGCAGATGAGGTTCGTGTTGGGCACGAGCCTTGGGGCCAACCTTGGACTAGGATACAGACTGAGGAGGCTTATGCCTGGTTCCGAAAGTGGGAAAAATGACAGAGATTCCTTGGGATTTCCCGAGCATTGTGAAACTTTCGATGCCTGCTGGTTATAATAGTTCAGCAGAGGGTGTCGGCACCATAAAGTAATAAATAACAAAATAAAATGTTAAATAATTCAACTTAACTTCGAAACGAAGTTCTTTAAAGTGGGGGAGTATGTAATGTTGCTTAATAATAAATAATAAATAATAATAATAATAAAAATAATAAATAGTAAATAATATAATATAATTTTAAAATACAAGAAAATAAATAATAAACAATGAATAAAAAATAGTAATAGTAAATAAATAATAAATAATAATAAAAAATTAATAAATTACAATACTAAAGCTCTAAATAAATATAAATAGAAATAAAACAAGAAAGCAGTAAAAATCAGTAAAGCTATCAAAAAGCAAAAACAAAAGAAATCATACAAGAAAGTAATAAAGTTTCATGTTGACACATTGAGTGTGTGCATGTGGTTCCTCTTCAAATGTTTGCTCTATTTAATAGATGGCGAGGAAGATGAGAGGCATTCCATCATTCCATGATTCCATTATCAATTCTCTTGGGAGAATAGTGTTTTGAGACAAATGATTCCCTGGCAGTAGTATGTTGATTGAGGGCTTGGGGGTGGCCAGTTGTAGCAAGATATTGTGCAACTGAGCCTATGGTTGGGTGGAGAGTCGTCCCCAAAACTTTGTTGCGGTTAGCAGGATTCCAATAGCGTTCAAATTCAAAATTACAAGGAATATCATCGCTACAGGTAAGTTGTTTTTGCTCCTATTTCATAAAAATTCTATGATAATAAGTTGAAGAGAAGTGTGTTGATTGTAAATCACATAATTAATCTAATTAGTTGTATGTTTTAATTTTGGTGTTGTTACATGGACTAAGTTTGCAAGAAGAGAAAATTTAAAAGAGAGGGAAGAAGATTGCATTGATTGCAATATGGGTTTGAAAATAAGAAGTCCCAGAGAGAGAAGGGAATGTAGAATATCACAAATAGATAAATGAGATGATATAATTCTTGGAGAATGGTCTTCAAGAAAGTATGACAATTGAATACAAGAGATTTGAGAAAAAATGTTAAAAATAACAAGAGAAAAGTTGGAGGTTTTAGAAGAAACCTAATAGAGAAAGAGGTCTACAAATGTGTTTGTGGAAATAAAGGAGTGTTGGAGGATGTGTATATAGAGAAGACACATTAGAGTGCATTAGAGAATGAGAAGGAATAGCCTAGAAGACCCCAAGAGATAGCAAAGGTTGAGAAATTGCTTGAAGGGACAAAGAAGATTGAAAACCTTATGGGAGAACGTTTTTCTAAAGAAGAAGATGGTGATGGAATTATGCAAAAGATTCCATGTCAAATGGGTGAAGAAATTTTGCAGCCAAAAGTTCCTTTGAGAACTCATGATTGTTTTAAAGATCACGATAGTGTTGTTTCTAAAGGTTTAGAAGAAGACATGATGAAAGTGGCCGTAGAGATCATGAAACTATTGATACACATGTTGAAGATGACGGAGAATTGAGACCATATATCAAGTAGAAGATGAAACAAAGGAGATGTTGTAGAATATACCCTTGAAGGTTATGAAGATGTTATTAAGAAAAAGGCTCTTCTAGTCCAAGAAGGTGCAATTAAAGTAAATGATCAAAGTCCAAGAATAAATAGACCACCAATCTCAAAAAATTGAATGAAGAAGTTATGGGTATGATTATTGTGATCAAATTGAAATTGTAGAAAGTTAGATTTGTTGAAGTTTCTAAGTCTAACAGTTAGAAACCCTCCATGTACTTTCTGATTTATTCCTTCCTACTTGTTCTGAATAATTAACAAGTTATTTACCATGTAAATACTGAAAATAAACACAAGTACATGCTCAACACATACAAATCATTAACTGAAAGAAACAGAAACAAACACACAAATGACACCGCTATTTTTGGACTAATGTCCTCGGAAAAACCCAATGCGGGAAAACCAGTGCAACTATCTGAGGGTTTGATTTATTGTTAATTTTAGGTATGTTCTATGCTTAGAGCAATTTACTTCAATTTTTATAGTTAGTTCCATATCTTTTGCAGATTAGCAATCACACCAGCATTAAAGTAAACGATAGATAGAACATAAACATAAATCATAGAAGATAAGCCAAGACAAGAGGACACAAGATGTGGCGCTAGTGAGGGACAAACCCCAATGTGGGGAAACCCGTGATCAATTCTTCTTATATGTTCTTCAATAGTTTAACACACACAGAGAGAGAGATAGTACGTTTACAACAGAATTCAACACTTTGACTTCTCTAGACAAGAGCATAGATCATCTCTAAGAAGATGATACATGAGATCAGTTGAAGACATGCTACTTCAACTAATTCTCCAAGGTGACTCCTTCACCTATCTTTGTGCTGCATTTTGTCATCGTGCTGCACCTCACCGCGCTGCACCATGCTGCACCCATCATCACTATGCTGCATCTCATCACGCTTCATTAATCATGATTGTACCCATCACTATACTGCATTATGTGCCATTGCTGCACCATGTTGCCATCTTGACCTATGTGTTGGCTGCACCTTGCTTGCTTGTTGTCACTAGCATGCTTGTTGTCCTTAATATGCTTGTTGTTGCATGCTAGTTGTCCCTTGCATGCTAGATGTAACATTGCATGCTGCTCTCCTTCGAAGACATATGCTCCAATTGTTTCGGTAGTTCTCGATAGTTCTGGTAGTTCCAGCAGTTTCGGCAGTTCCGACAGTCCTGGTAGTTCCGACTTTTCTAGCAGTTCCGACTTTTCCAACAGTTCCGACAGTTCCAACATTTTTGGATTTTCCGGCTTTTCTGACAGTTCCAGCTTTTCTGGCATTTCCGGTTTTTTTGGCTTTTACGGTAGTTCCGCCTTTTTTGGCTTTGTTGGCTTTTCCGGATTTTCCGGAAGTTCTAGCTTTTCCAGCAGTTTCGACTTTTTGCTCTCTCGATCAAGGCAACATTATTCCTTAGGATCTCTCCTCCTACTAAAACTTAAAGACAAGTAGAGAGAGGAAGAGATCCCAAGTGTGTTGAAATGACTTGAAGGCCACCTCTATTTATACTAAAACGTTGGGCACATGTGGGGTTTATTTGGTCGTTGGCCGACCTTGACGAATTGTCTTATAACGCAAATAAACTCTTAACTCCATGAATACTTATCGGAATCAGATGATCTTTATATTAATCCTACACCTTTCGATGAGAGAGATCTAAGAAAAATATCAGCTACCATAAATAAGATGACCCACATGGAGTTTGGCCCTAGTTGCCAATTTTAACACTCCCTCTCAACTAGGGAGAATTCCATCCATTGATCCATATGTCCGACTATACTATCTCTGCCATCAGTGCCCTACACTGCTCTGCTCTACTCTGATCTGCTGAGCTCTACTTTGCTTTGATCTGCTGAGCTCTGCTCTGCTGAATCATGAAGAAGAAGAATTGATCGAGAATGTCTCATACCATTCTTTATTGACCTGAAGTTAGTTTCATGTGAAGAGAGTGTGTCACATCACACTTACTGACTTAAAGTCAGTTTTATTGATCCCAGATCAATATCACAAGAGAGTGTCTCAAACCACTCATACTGATCCCAGATTAGTTTCATTGATCTCAGATCAATGTCACAAGAGAGTGTCTCAAACCACTCATACTGATCCCAGATCAGTTTCATTAATCCTAGATCAATGGAGGTCATCCTAGCATAGGAAGTACGGTAGATACAACGATGCGTCCATCGATAGTACTACTATGTTCCCTATCCTCATTTCTCTGCTCATTGATCACATGAGAGGTACTTCCCATGAGTCTCACACTGCATGGGTAGGATGCCTCGACAAGAGAACTAATCATCTTGTCCACAGGAGAACGAATCATCTTGTCAGTGGATGCCACGGAGAACTAATCATCCTGGCCCACAGGAGAACTAATCATCCTGTTCCACAGTCGCCATGGAGAACAAATCATCATGGCCCACAGGAGAACTAATCACCCTGTTCCATAGTCGCCACAGAGAACAAATCATCCTGGCCCACAGGAGAACTAATCATCCTGTTCCATAGTTGCCACGGGAGAACTAATCATCTTGGCCCATAGGAGAACTAATCATTCTATTCCACAGTTGTCACGGGAGAGCTAATCATCCCGACCCGCAGAAGAACTAATCATCATGTTCATAGCGCACCACCAAGGGAGGGTGAGTTGCCCTGTGGTTGTATGTTTCTCTAGTAAGTACCCCAAGCCCCAGAGCCTCCAGAGCTCAATGTATGCAACATGTAGGACCCTTATAAGAAGGTCTCTCAACGACTCCAAGTCGTTTGGGAAAGTCACATATTTGACCTTTCCCCGGGGCTTTGACAAAATGTCATCGACCTGTACATCAGTCTCAATGCGATGGAACCTTCTTGCTCATCGACTTACCATATTGCAGATAAGGCAATATCTGATGTCTATCTGCTAGAGAAATCATCGAATACGGGATTCCTCAATAATCGAATCCCCCCTCTGGTTGTCACAAAGAATCATAGTGGTATTCATCATGTGTACAAATAGCTCACTTAAGAGCTTTTGCAACCATGCAGCTTCACACCAGATCATAGTCGTAGCTATGTATTCGATCTCGGCGGTGCTTATAGCAAACGACTTCTGCTTCCTGCTCATCCATGATATCGAAGCAAAATCCAAAGAGAACCAGCACTGAGAAGTGCTCTAGTGATCCTCCACACTACCTGCCCAGTCAACATTTGAATAATCATGCAGTGTAGAATTTCTGGTAGTGTATCTCAATCCATGAGAGATTGTGTCTCGAAGATATCTCAGAAGATTCTTGGCACCAATCCAGTGAAGCTCAACCATATATGAGCTCACCATGCTAACTGCAAAACATATGTCCGAACGAAAGTTCACTAAGAACATCAACGCGAATGAGTTTATGAATCTCAGAGGCATTTCCCAAATCTGGTCTGACATCACTACCATATAACTTCTGAAAGTTAAGATCCTCGAGTTAGTCACAGGCTTGCAGTTTATCATTCCACATCCATAATCCAACTTCCTCTTACTTCTGCAAATGAGAGGGTCTGCACCTGTCAAAAATATGTTGTCCTCATAAGGTGTCAGTATGAGAGGTCTATCATCCACAACCTTCGAGTAATGGTTTGGATCGATTTCACTCTTAGTGAATCTCAACTTCATCAGACAACTATCAATCCTCTCATACTACGCCTGGGGTGTTTTGCTTCAAGCCGTAGAGGGCTTTCTTCCACCTGTATACATGAGATTCTCGATCATGAATCTCAAACTCCTCGGGTTGTTCCAAACCTGTGGACTTGTTGCATGAGGGGAATGGTCCCCTTATAAGATTTTCCTTCAGTACATCTCAGACATGTACCTTCATGCTCTACTTGAATTCATACATACCTATCACCATTTGACTCACGTCAGGTAGGGCCCCATAGGTAGACCTCCGGTGTTATAGATGCGATATGTCAATTGACATGATCCCCAATGGACCATCCTGCAACTTGATACAAATTGCCAACCCTGAACCCATAAAAAGGATCTTTGAAAATTATATTTTTACACGTACCTTTCCATCGAGAATGCCACCTTGAAACCTTTGACTTCCATTTCGAGATGGACACCAGGTTCTTCTTGCGATCAGGTACATAAAAGAGATTCTGTAAATGAATCAAGTTACCCTTATTCAATTGAGAGTTAACATTCCCTACACCCTTTCCGGGATAGGTGGCATCGACTCCAAGTATAATCCCACGATTGTTTCCATCTCTTCCAAATTAGAGAGTGCACCCATCTATCCAATGAAGTGCCTTGAAGCACTACAATCTATAAGCTAGATTCCCAAAGAATCTGAAGGAGAGGGCCAATACAAAATACCACTTCTTTATCTTATCAGAAACAACATTTGATTCTTCATACCTGGGGTTCCTTGCTTTCTATGAAGAGTCGACCATTTCCTTGATGACTTGCATTACTTGTCATTAGTTTGATCATTGAAGATGTCCTTGGAATGATTGTTATCATCATCAAGTGATGTGTCCCCGCCATTTAGACACTCCTTCGTATAATGACCGAACTAGTTATCTGCCTTTCCTTCCACCCTAAGATCGGGTCTTCCAATGAAGTGATCTTTAGGTAGGCCATATTCTGCTGCGCCATTCTGATAATATTCTCATCTTCGACTTCACCCTTGGTGAATTTGAAGAGGGATGAGGAATCCACTAATCCTTTTGTCCTTTCCCAACTATCTTCGGTGATTGCTCTTTCACTCTTGCTTGGTCATTGTCTTCACCTCAGCTTTGATACCATGTTAATTTTAGGTATGTTCTATGCTTAGAGCAATTTATTTCAATTCTCATAGATAGCTCCATATCTTTTCCAGATTAGCAATCACATCAGCATTAAAGTAAATCGCAGATAGAACATAAACATAGATCGCAGAAGACAAGCCAAGATAAGAGGACACAAGTAGTGGCGCTAGCCTGGCACAAACCCCAATGTGGGGAAACCCTTGATCAATTCTTCTTATATGTTCTTCAATAGTTTAGCAGAGAGGGAGAGAGAGATAATATGTTTACAACAGAAGTCAACATTTTGATTTATCTAGATAAGAGCATAGATCATCTCTAAGAAGATGATACATGAGATTAGTTGAAGACATGCTGCTTCAACTAATTCTCCAAGGTGACTCCTTCACCTATCGTTGTGCTGCATTTCGCCATCATGCTGCACCTCACCGCCCTGCACAATGCTGCACCCATCATCACTATGCTGCATCTCATCACGCTTCATTAATCATGATTGTACCCATCACTGTACTGCATTATGTGCCATTGGTGCACTATGTTGCCATCCTGACCTATGTGTTGGCTGCACCTTATTTGCTTTTTGTCCCTAGCATGTTTCTTGTCCTTAGCATGTTTCTTGTTGCATACTAGTTGTCCCTTGCATGCTAGCTGAAACATTGCATGCTTGGTGTATTTGCTGCTAAGTACCATATAACTATCCCAATGTTACTTAGCTGTTCCTCGCATGCTGCTCTCCTTCGGAGACAAATGCTCCGGCTGTTTCGGGTAGTTCCCGACAGTTCTAGCAGTTCCGATTGTTCCCGATAGTTTTGGGAGTTTCGGTTGTTCCTAGCAGTTCCAACAGTCTCGTCAGTTCCGAATTTTCTGGCAATTCCAGCTTTTCCAGCAGTTCCGACATTTCCGGCTTTTCCGGCAGTTCCGGATTTTACAACATTTTCGGTTTTTCCAGCTCTTTTGGCAGTTTTGGCTTTTCCGGCTTTTTCGGCAGTTCCAGCTTTTTTGGCTTTTCTGGCAGTTCCTGCTTTTTTGGCAGTTCCGGCTTTTCCGACAGTTCCGACTTTCTGCCTTCTGGATCAGGGCAACATTATTCCTTAGGATCTCTCCTCCTACTAAAACCTAAAGACAAGTAGAGAGAGGAATAGATCCCAAGTGTGTTGAAATGACTTGAAGGCCACCTCTATTTATACTAAAACGTTGAGCACATGTGGGGTTTATTTGGTTGCTAGCCGATCTTGACGAATTGTCTTATAACGCAAATAAATTCATAACTCCGTGAATACTTATCGGAATCAGAAGAGTTTTAGATCAATCTTACACCTCTCGATGAGAGGGATCCAAGAAAAATATTAGCTGCCATAAATAAGATGACCCACATGGAGTTTTGCCCTAGTTGCCAATTTGAACATTTATTAAGTAGTTTTAGAATACAATCTAGGTGCCAAATCCGGCTCACCCAACAGAGAAAATTCTAGGCAGTAGTACCTCTCCTTCGGAGACAGATGCTGCGGCTGAAACCTCAGATAAACACTCCGGCAGCTCCTCAGTTCTAATCTGCCCCACGAAAAACCCCAACGTCAACCTCTAGGGATTGTGTTAGCCTCTTCTGCCCTCTGCGCCAGCTTTCCCGGCAGTTCCCAACAGTTCCGACTGTTCCGGCAGTTCTGGCTTTTGTCCTTTGCGTTAACTTTCCTAACTATTGCGCTGATCCTCCCGACACTATCTCTGCCCCTCTGCTTTTGTATTCACTGCCCCTCACTTGCAACTCCAGATCACTCTCTGAACTTTCTCAGCAAACCCAACTCCAGAAAGTCGAAATCTTGATCTCTTGGTTTGTTCTCCAAGTGACCCTCAAGCCTCCTCTTATACTTTTCTTGTTGACAGATCAACGATCAAGATTAAGTCCCTAATCAATGACTAAGGTTAGATCTGGTTTGATCCATGACTTCTGGACCATTCTAACACAGTTTTATATTAATTCACATTAATATTTTAATTTCCCTAAGTTTAGACTTATGGACCCCATTTAAAAATATCAATTATTTTAATATCTCCCAAACTGTTTATAATTTGCCCAAACCCTTTCTGAGAATTGGAGATCTCATGTGCCTTAGCCTTTCCACCAAATTTCATGGCTAGAGCACATCCGATGCTACCCCAAATCAACACTCCCTCTTAGCGAGGACTGTGCTCTAGAAATACTCCTCATTGAGAATTACTCTAATCATCCGACATTGGTCCCTAATGCTAGGCTTGTTCCCCATCATCTGTACTACTGCATCCCGTACTGCCACCCATGGCTCTGCCACTGCCACTGCTGCATCTATACGACAACTCCCTCTGCATCCTTGCTACTGCCCATGGCCCTGCCATTGCTACTGCTGCGTCTACACTGCATCCCCTCTCATCATGCTGCATCATGCTGCCCATAGCACTGCCACTGCTAACTGCTGCATTGCAACTCAGTTACTAAGAAGTAAGTAACTGATCTCCCAACTTTGACATCTTTGTCAGGCTAGAGACACACCCGATGCTGAAGCTCCCTCTGTCACTGATAAGTAATCCCTCTCTGACCTCTGCGCTGCTGCAACAACTCCTTGCATCTTGCACTGTTGCACACCTCTTTGTGCCATCCTGCACTAGTGCAAAACTCCTGTGCGTCTTGTACTGTTGTAGCCTGCTAGTCTCGTGCTGTCCTGGGAATCCTGCGCTGTAGCTCCCTTTACCGCTTCATCCTAATTCGTCTCTACTGACATCCGCCAGTCCTGCTCCTCTTTGGGTCTCCAGTAGCCAGGTATAATCCAAGAGGTTGGTACCTCGAGGATCTTGCCCCTCATCTTTTGTAGTCCTCCTGACTACAGCTCGATGTCTCCCCACTTTCGCTCAAGTGGTGTGTGTGCACTCATGGCAGAGACATTGTCTGTCTCCACTTCCTTCTCTGCCCTTGCTGGCGTTGCCTTGGTCTTAGAAGCCTCTCCCTTGCTCTTCTTCCTCGGACACTGGGTCACATAATGACCCAGTTCCCCACAGTGGAAGCATTTGACCTTAGAGAGGCCCTTCTTCTTCTGTTTTTGTTGCTTACCCTCAGATGCTAGGGCATCATCCACCTCCTCCTTCTTGATTCTGATCCCCTTGCTGCTGCTTCCCGTCTTGGTCACCCTCTTGATCTCTTCTTGGCGAAGAGCCGTCAACATTTCCTCCCAATCTGGATGGGTCGCCCTACCTACATTCAGGGCTGTTCTCACCATCAACTCTGGATCTGGTGTGGCCCCTATGGAAGTCAGTTGATCTCGGATCTCCTTCAATCGACCGAGGAAAGTGTCGATTTCTTCTCCCTTATGCATCTGGTATGATCACAACTGATTTTCTAGGAGCATCTTCCTCTACACGAAAGTATGTTGATACAACTTGGTCAGGGCCTCCCACATCTCCTGTGCCATATTCTTCTCGGCAATATATGGTACTATATGATCCTTGACCCCATCAAGAATGATACTCTTGGCCCTCGCCATTGCTTCCTCATACCTGTCATTATCAGTTGGGTCAACTAGGACTGTTATCGTCTTCAAAGCGAAGTGCTTGACACGATTTCTGTCAAGTATGGATAAGATTATGGCCTTCCAGACTATGAAGTTTAAGGCTCCGTCCAGTTTGTCCTGGTCTCTTACTCCGTGTAGTGCCATTTCGCTGCTCGTCTACTTCCCTCCTGGAAGTTCTCGATGTGACTCCCTCTGAGCCTCGATTTCCTTCCTGGAAATCCTTCTGCCGATGTCAAGATGCCCCCTACTCTGATCGTCTGTTGAATCGCACCACTGATCCAGATTTCTCGACTAGATACCCTCTGTAGCAACTCCCCCCTCCTTGGCCTTGCCCAGTTAGGTACTGTTCTAACAACAATACCCCACCAGCTCCACTTTACAACTTATCCATAGCCTCCTAAACCCCAACAACCAGAAGGTGAGAGCTCCTAGGCTTTGCGCAGTTCCAACACTGACAAACTAGCTCCCTAAGCCAATTGCATCAGCCCTCCTAGCCTCTGCGTGGCTCTGTGTGAGCTTGTCTTTGCCCCTCAGCCTTTGCGCAACCTCTTCTTGGCTCGAACTCGATGACGCAGACACTACGTCACCCCTTCCTTGCTATTTTGTTGCTAGGAACAACTTTTGTCACTCAGGACCACTGTTTTCTACTGTTGCTGCTTTGCTTGGCTGATGTTCTCAGTTCTCCTGTGATCTGCAACCACCCTTTGATACCATGTTGAAGTTTCTAAGTCTAACAGTTAGAAACCCTCCATGTACTTTCTGATTTATTCCTTCCTACTTGTTCTAATTAATTAACAAGTTATTTATCATGTAAATACTGAAAATAAACACAAGTACATGCTCAACATATTACAGATCATCAACTGAAGGAAACAGAAACAAGCACACAAATAACACCGTTATTTTTGGACTAATGTCCTTGGAAAAACCCAATGTGGGAGAATCGGTGCAACTATATGAGGGTTTGATTTATTAAGTAGTTTCAGAATACAATCTGGGTGCCAAATCCGGTTCACTCAACAAAGAAAAATCCCGGCAGTGGTACTTTTCCTTCAGAGACAGATGCTCTGGTTGAAACCCCAAATGAATACTCCGACAGCTCCTCAACTCCAATCTGCCCCCAAAAAAACCCCAACGTCAGCCTCTTTTGCCCTCTATTTCAGCGTTCCCAGCAGTGCCGACTGTTCCTGACATTTCTGGCTTCTGCCCTCTGCGTCAATTTTACCGGTTTCTGCGTTGATCCTCCTGACACTATCTTTGCCTCTTTGCTTCTATATTCACTGCCCCTCAGCTGCAACTCCAGATCATTCTCTCAACTTTCTAAATGTTGATCTCTTGGTTTGTTCTCCAAGTGACCCTCAAGCCTCCTCTTATACTTTTCTCGTTGACAGATCAATGGCCGAGATTAAGTCCCTAATCAACATCTAAGATTAGATTTGGCTTGATCCATGACTCTTGAACCATTCTAAAACAACTTTATATTAATTCACATCAATATTTTAATTTCCCTAAGTCTCAATGGTTGAGATTAAGTCCCTAATCAATGGCTAAGATTAGATTTGGTTTGATCCATGACTTTTGAACCATTCTAACACAATTTTATATTAATTCACATTAATATTTTAATTTGCCTAAGCTTAGACTTAGGGTCTCCATTAAAAATATTAGTTATTTTAATATCTCCCAAATTGTTTAGAATTCGCCCAAACCCTTTCTGGGTATTGGAGATCTCATGTGCCTTAGCCTCTCCACCAAATTTCGTGGCTAGAGCACATTTGATGCTACCCCAAATCAACAGATTTGTGAATCAAGATGGTTGAAAGCTTGACTACTTGAAATAATTGTTGTTGCTAAGGTTGTTACTGAGGCATGTCATGGCGATTATGAGATCACATTCTTAGCTAATGTTCAAGAAGAGACGTAAGTGGAAGAATGTATTGATTTGATTTACTACAACATCAATTTTATTCAAGGAGGAAGGAGAATAATCCTATGGAATAAGATCATGGATGGATATATTGTCTAGCTAATTTTGAAATTGTAATCATTGTCCAGAATATTCAAACATGAAATTGATTAATGGAGAAGGAATGGTCTAGTTGGCATGATCATATTTGATGTTAAAATGTAATGAATTGAATAAGTATAAGAGTTTATTTCTACATTTCAATTGTTGGATGAATATGAGATATGACACCAATCAATTTGATCATTTTTATAGCATTAAATGATTTTTTGTGTATGAGGGTGGAGCACAAGAGAAAAAAATGCAATGCAAGAAATAAAGTGTAGAGGGAATGGGCTAGGAGGAAGAGATGGAGGGCTTTTGAATCAACATGGCATATGCAAGAAGTAGATGAAATTAGGCATGTTGATAATAATGAAGGGTGTAAAACAAATTTTTCATGTCTTTTCCATGGAAAGCATTGCTAAAGGGGAATAGGTCAAAGTAAGAGAGTGATGCAGAAGGAATGGAAGATGATTGACCCAAAGGAAATTGTGAAGAAAACACAATTTTCTCTTGATGAGTTTTGTGTTACATTTGTAGGTTTAGAGGAAATGTGTGGTGATGCACTTGTGGAAGGTAGAGTCCAATAAATGTCATGCATTTGAAAAAGTTGAAGATGTAAAGATCGTGTATTCCCGAAGTAGAAGCAGAGGAAATAAAGCTAATGTAGCATTTGATGAATTTTCTCGAAGGTTATGAAAGTTCAAATCTAGAAGAGTTATGGTAATTGAATGAGGGCATATACTATTGTTTTGAAGGCTTGAAGATTGAAAAGTTCTTGAAATCGAAAAATATTTCTTCTAGATTGAAGTGTCAAGCACTCTTATTGTGCAACAAGTTGTAAATGGACAAAAGTAGAACCAATGTCAAGGTCCATATTATGAAGAGATGGTTATGGCACATAAAGTTACGTTTTTTTGGTTATGTATTTAAATTAATTGAAATCATAGAAGAGGGAAGAACCAAAATGAGAAGTTGGTAATTATTACTTATAAGATTGCCATAAGAGTTGATAAAGAGAAAAACATTACATTTGTGAATGTTTTGAATCTGCCCATTTCAAAGGAGATATGTAGAAAGAAAGTATTTGGTATAAAATATTTTTTCCAAATAGCTTGACAAGTGTAAAAGAAAGAAATGGGGAAAAGTAATCAAGATAGGAAAAGAGCAAATGAAGACAATATGTGTGGAGTTGGACGTGTAAGTAATTTGTAGAAAGAAGAATATATCAAGCAAAGAAATGTTGAATGAAGATATTCTTTCGAAAGCTGATGAAGATTGTTCCTCGGGGGATATAGAAAAGGGATGCATCAATATAATACAAAAAAAAGTGAAGATGTTACTTATTTTGGTCATTTGATTAGATTCATTCCAAAAGAAAGTCATGAATTTGTTGTAATAGTAAAGTGGGTGCAAATGAAAAATGTAAAGGGGTACACATTTTTGATGGGGTTTCTTAAAGTCTAGAATTCATTTGTTGATTTTAGGGTAGGTATAAAGAGCATTGTGGCTAATAAGTTGCAAAAGATTGCTAGAAAAAGATGAAGAGTCTTTGAAGACATTGTTGATGTGTTTGTTTGGTCCTCATGATGTTAAAGACCTATTGGGTAAAAGCAGTTTGAAGACATAAACTCCATTATACTTGAATTGCAATAGTTGACAATGGTAGTGAAGTTGCAGCATATGGAGAAAGAGAAGGTGAAAGAGTAGGTATAAATGAAGATAGATATAAGTGGTAAATTATAGTAGAGAATATCAATGTTGCATTAATCGTTATCAGGATTAAATCGACGCAGGGAAAAAATTAGAAAAAATCGTAAAAATCGGGAAAAAGTTGGTAAAAATCGGGAAAAAATCGTAACATACAAAAATATTCAATTTTTTTCGATTTTTTTAATATCTAAAGCATCTACAACATAAAATAAATACATTGACACATAAATATGATAAAAGAACTAATATATGAGATGTTTAATATCATTTCTAGTGCCACATCAGACATAACAGTGAATCATGTCCTGAATAGTAAGTCTTGACTCATGACTCCCAACTTAGCCTCAAAATATCAACAAAAAATATAATAATGTATCTCATATCATGAGTCATAATGTCATATACAATGAAATGAACCAAATAACTAAAGTCTAATACTACTGATTTGGCAGTCGACTCTGCTGTGTTCTAGAAGCTGAAGAACTAGGAGCTACAGGAGGTAGACCACGTCCTCTACTGGTGACAGGGGTAGCTTGGGTAGGTTGTGTCACCTCCTCCTCATATATATATATATATATATATTATATATATATATATATATATATATATATATATATATATATTTCGTAAAAATCGTCAAAAAAAAGTTGTATTTATCGGCCGATAATATCGCCGATTTAAAAAACTCACGATTTTACGATATAATCGCGATTAAATTGCGATTAGTGCAACACTGGAAAATATCATAGTTGAGGAAAAGAAAGAAGATAGGAGTGTGGAAGAGCAGGAAGAATATAAAAAAAGAGTTCAATTTGTTAGTCATGATTTGTTGAGTAGGATGCCCAAGTTTTCCAACCAATGAAGTTTTATGCAACATCATGGGCTTGGGGTTTTGGCATTCCTCCACACTCAAATGTAATTTCTTAGTGTTTTGTGTTTGTTTCATGCTTTCTAGTTTTTCAGCATATAGATAATGGTTTGGTATTTTGCCTAACACACTTGCATATCTTGGAATAAACATCATATTTTGATATATTTTATAGAGGACATCTTATTCTACCTTTTCACCACATTTTAGAAGAAAATAGAGTTAAGTTTCACTCCCAAGTCTAGAACCAACATGCATAAATTCTTAGATTTTATCTCTATAATGATATAGGCCTAGTATTTTGATTAGTGCCCACTTATCTCTTATAGTTAAGGTTTGAAATTGGGATATATCGTAGAAGGCATCTTCCTCAACCTTCCCTCAAAATTTCATCAAAGTTCTTGAGTTTTGATACCACACCGAAGTTCATAACTTGTGTGCAAAAATTGCTAGATTTGTATAGAAACAGGGTATTTTGGCTTGTGTGCATTCACTACTTGCAAGCGAGGTTTACTTTTTTATATGTTGTAGGGAACATTATACTTTACCTTCTCTCCAACTTTCATAAAAAATATCGAGTTTACAGTCAACACTTAGGCCAAACATAGAGTAAAATAGAAAAGGCCTAAAATTTCTTCTTCGTGTTTAATTTTTCCAATTTCATTTTGAATATTCAAAACACAAAAAGAATGAAAAGTCTATGGAATTGAAACATTGTGTTCTCATAGCATGAATATTTGGGCACTGATGTAATTGTGTCTTGTGGTCTTTCATAGATTATCCTTATGTTGTTATGTATAGAATTTAAAGATCGTGATGGTTTGAAAAATGTAATAAAAAAATGAGATTTGGAGCCATTGATATTGAATAAAGCTTACGAAGTTCTATTTTGATGACCTTTGTGTGTATATTTATTTTGCTATGTTGATTTATGTTTACAGAGTTTATGTATGTTTAAGAACGTTCATGGTGTAACTTTGATTGTAGCTCAATGTTGCATCAAGTAGTATGAGAGCTTGCATTGCATGACTCTCATTTGCAAGGGGTCCACTCCTTCCTACATCAAATTAATGAACCTAATCCTAGTATTACTAAAGATTAGGTGGATATCAAAAGTGTGGGGAGATATAATGAAGAAAAAGAGAAAAATAAAAGACTCCTTTCTTCTCAATAGAAATAGACTTTTGGAAATGAAAAGTAGACACATTATACATCACCATAAAAAAAAACTGTGTAACCTTGTTCATTTGAATGCCCTTTAGTGTGTGTGCCAACAACATTATAAATCACCTTGTTAGGCATGTATTGAACTCCAGTTTTTACACCTAGTTAAAAATAGAGATTAAACTCCATCTTTTTACATTTTGTTGATAACTATAACCTCTCTTTCTAATATATATCCACAAACATATTACATAATAGTGATATAAGGAATCAATTTTTTTTTAACACATAAAAGATTATATAAAACTAATGTAGATAAGGTCTCTAAAGCTTGCTCGAGATGTCCACACCTACTTGTCACCTCCTAGGCATGCTCACATGTTTTTGGCTTGGTTGTGGCTTCCCAGTGTTATTGCGTTTGCTAATATCATTATTAAGTGAAACCCACACCATTTTGGCTACACTTCATCCTTGGCTTGATAATGCATCCCATCATCCATGTAGTGCTTCAAATGGATATGCCAAAGATTCATGTAGCTGTCGTAGTTGATGCCCATGCTCATTGTGTGAAAATTCGGCTAACCACGAATCCTATTGCAACAACTGATGTTATTTCTTTTATTTGTTAATTTACTTAAGCAAATTATTTGCTGTGTGCTACGGAAAATATCGAAACAAATACATTGCAACCTTCACAAAACAAATACCGTGAAAGAAATAAAAATGCTTGAAGAATAGATACACACACACATAAATAAACAATTATGTTTGGACTAAGTCATTGGAAAAACCCAACTCGGGAAAACCGGTGTAGCAGCTGGGGGTTTTAATATTATGCAGTAGTAAATTTGAGTTCAAAACTATGGATGCTCAAATCGAGCAATCCATATAGAGAAATGATTAACAATAAGTCTAGTGAGAAAAATCTCGCTCCCACAGGTGATTCAACACTAACCTTGGCTCAAGATGAGCTTCTCTCTGCTACCTCTGCGTAGTCCTTGCGTTAGCGTATGCAATATTGCGTCCCACAACTCGGAACTGCTTCCCTCTTGCTATCTGATCAATTGCTGTCTAGAGGATGGACCCTTCTGACCTCTGGTCTCTCTCTCCGGCTTTTGGCACTGAATCGTTGCTTCTCCTCAACATAATACAAAATCCCCTTTGAAGCACCGCGTTGCCTTTTCGTGGCTCTACACTGCCTCTCTGCAATGCACTCACTGGAACATGAAAATCTTCCTCCAGCCTTACTATCCCTGCACCTCTTTCACTATGGCAACTCAACAATGCTACTTTGGAGTTCAATCTGCTAGTGAAATCAAACTGCTGGTGTCTAATGTGTGTTCTCGAAGCCCCATTGAGTTTCTTCTTATAATCTCTTGTTGAGACATCAACGACCATGATTAAAACTTAATCGATGGCTAAGATTAACTAGAACTCGATCCATGTCTTTTTCTAGATGATTCTCACCACGGTTTAATTAATTCCCTGTAATTAATCAAATTTCCTAATTTTATACTTAGGAAACATTAAAAAAATGATTAAGTCATGTCAAGTTGGAATTTCCAAAAAAGCTTTCTGTGTTTTGGAGAATACATGTATTCTAGCCCCTCTACGAAATTTCGTGGCTAGAACACATTCAATGCTACAAAAACTAACACTCCCTCATAGCAAGGAATGTGTTCTAGCATTCCAACCCACTGAAGCGACACCTTGTCTCTACACCACCTTCTGTCACGTTGCTGCTGTCCATCTGCTACTGCACAACTTTGATATACACTGCATCTGCACTGTTGCTGGCCCTGCTGAACTGCTGCCAACACTACATCTGCACTGTAACTCCCTCTCCATCTGTTGCTGCTGCAACTTCAACATCTGCAATTAAAAAGCATCCAAAAGACTGAATCCACTGTGATCAATATGATGCAACTGTCACCCGAGTCTTGATTACTACTAGACTTTGTGCTGTCACTGAAGCCTCTACGTTGTTGGTGACTCTGCGGTGTGCTAACTACGCAGCTGCCAACTCTGCACTGGGCTGCTCAGTGTCTGACCGCTACTAGATACTGCATTTGTCACTTTGGCATCTGATTGCACCATCTTCCACTGATCCATCTTGCTATTGCATGATATGGACTCCCGCAACAAGGTATTGGTTCATGAGGTGGACCTCCTCAAGAATCTTGCCCATCCTGTAGCTCTCTGGGGCTACAAAACCAAATCACCCCACCTCACTCTTGGAGGTATATCGGTGATCATGGCAAACTCTTCCTCATATCTGGACGAACACCTGTCGATCTTTGCGGATGTAGCATGTTGATCCTACTTCTCCTTCATGAGAGGACATTGGGTGTTGTAGTGGCCAAGCTCACCACATCTGAAGCATTTGACCTTGGAAAGGTCCTTCTTCCTCCTGCGCTTCTCCTGCTGCCCCTTTGATGCGAGGGCCACATTTTTCTCTTCCTTCACTTGCTTCGTCCCATTGTTGTTGCTGCTGCCAGTGATGGTGCTCTTCACCAAATCTCGCCTCATCTCCTACTACTGTAGATCAACCCACATTCAATCCCACCCTGACAACTTGTCTCTGCCCAGAATACTCTAGACGAAGAACTGCCAGTCTTCAAAAACATTGATGAGAGCTAACTGCACCAATTTTGTAGGTTAGGGCGCTGACGCTACTACAGACAACTAGTCTCGGACATCTTGAATCCTAGTGAGGAAGGGGTTTATGTGCTTCCCTTTCTGCATCCATGTACATCTCAGATTCTCCTTAAGATATATATTTCGCTGCTCGGAAGATCCCTTGTATAGCATAACAAGAGCTTCCTACATCTTCCAGGCAATATCTTTGCTAGCTATGTGGGACACCACGTGATCTCGCACCCCATCGAGAATCAAACTCTTTGCTTTTGCCATCTCCTTCTTGTAGGTCTTCAACAGATCTGCATCTGAGGGTACAACTACCATGTTATCGATGTAGGCTTTGAGATCGTATTCATCTAGAAGACAAGAAACTTTTGCCTTCTAGATCACGTAGTTGGAGGCTTCGTCCAATTGATCCTGATCCCTCAACCCTACTAGTGCCATCTCTGCAAAAATTCGAATTCCTCCTCTTCTCCTCTACGCAGCTGCTCACTGGCTCTATGCACTCCCTGATGGAGTGGGCAAATCTGCTCACAACAATTGCTGCTTTGCAATGAAAAAAAATCAAACTTTTGAACTAGAAGTTCCCTGAGGAAAAAATTCCTTTAGCGTGTGCTCTTTCTTCCTCTTGATGCTATTTTGCACTAGTAAACTGCTACAAAATAACTGCATCCTAGCTGAAGGCCTGCTTCCTCTGCCTCTAGTAATCTTTGATATGGAAAATTTATTCTCGATCGACTCTCTTAGAGAAATAAAAGTTTCCTAAAAAATTGACCCTACTGGGCAAAGGAATTGCATTGCCTTTGAGGGTTTCTAACTGCTGCCTACACAGAGCTACGAATTCCTCTTACCTTCTGCTACTGAGCTCTCCGACTTATAGTCTGTGCTTTGATACCATGTGAAAATTCGGCTAACCCCGAATCCTATTGCAACAACTGATGTTATTTCTTCTATTTGTTAATTTACTGAAAAAAATTATTTGTGTGCCATGGCAAATATAGAAACAAATACACTGCAACCTTCGCAAAATAAATATTGTAAAAGAAATAAAAATGCTGGAAGAATAGATGCATAGACACACACAAATACATAGTTATTTTTGGACTAAGTCCCCGGAAGAACCCAACTCGGTAAAACCGGTGCAACAACTGAGGGTTTTAATATTATGTAGTAGTAAATATGAGTACAAAACTATGGATGCTAAAATCTAGCAATCCATACAGAGAAATGACTGTTAGTAAGTCTATTGAGAAAAATCTCACTCCCATAGGCGATCTGACATTGACCTTGGCTCAAGATGAGCTGCTCTATGCTGCATCTCTGTGGCACTCACTACCTCTTTGCATTGCACTCACCGGAACAGGAAAATATTCCTCTAACCTTACTATCCTTGCCCCTCTCTCACTGCTTTGAGCTCACTAACTCTCTCTCTGGCAACTCAACATTGCTACTCTTGAGTTCGATCTGCTAGTGAAATTGAACTGCTGGTGTCTGATGTGTGTTTTCCAAGCTCCATTAAGTTTCTTCTTATAATCTCGTGTTGAGGCATCAACGACCATGATTAAGACTTAATCGATGGCTAAGATTAACTAGAACTCGATCCATGTCTTTTCCTAGAAGATTCTCACCGTGACTTAATTAATACCCTTTAATTAATAAGATTTCCTAAGTTTACACTTAGGAAACATTAAAAAAATGATTAATTATTTTAATTAATTATCTATAGGGGGAATTTCCAGAATGGGCTTTCGAGAATACATGTATTCTAGCCTCTCCACCAAATTTCGTCACTAGAACACATCCGATGCTACAAAAACTAACACATTGGTCACTATCCTTTACTTACGAAATCCCTAACATTTATGCAATACAACTCATTTTCCTCCAAGTCTCCATTTTTTCCATGCATTAGATTGGTGTTGGGATGAGTCAACCATGCTCTTGTATTCTTAAGTAACTAACCTATCTTTATTTTAATCTTCGTTCCAACACATAAGTTCAAATCCAACTATCCCAACATGTACGATTGCCTCTTTAAATCTGTCCGCCTTGTGCCCCAACATGAAATAAACTCTTCCTCAAAGATGTGGAAGTTCTTGGAGAATCACCTTTACCATTTTCTTAAATTCACTTCATCAAGTAAAGCTCTTTATGCCATTGTCAATAGCGTCAAAGGATCCACTTGTTGAACTACTATAGAATCATTGGTCTTATGTCCTAATCAATGTGGCTTCTCTCTTGACCTCTCACGTGACCTTTTCCTTCTTTTTGCACCAATGGCTGGGCCCACCTTCCGTGAATTTGCACTTGTTACAATGTGAATTCCATTTAATCACGATCTTTGTGCAATGGGTTGAGCCAACATAACTCCATATCTCCTAGAATCTCTCAAGAATCCCACATGCTTCCATGCATTGGCTCATAACATGATCGAGGCAAGTTGCGTCCTCCTTTGCCTCTCCACCACACTGGTAAAATCGACATGCCAAAAAGGGCCATTATGAGAACTTGAAAAAGGTCACATTGAAGACCCCTTTTCCATGGATCTCTTCACCCACAGCACTTTGGAAGGTCCTCATGAAGCTATCTTGAGACCTCTCAAGATGATGCTAATAATGATTCTTCTCCACCATTTCGTAGGTTCTCTTGCATTGGATTTGTAGGATTTGTTCATCTTGACATTTAACACTCTACTCCTAGAAAGGATGCAAAGGGTTGGGACCCATGTGTGACTATTAAAAAAATTAAATGTAAATGATAGTTAATGCACATGTAAAGAAAATGAAATGTAAATGACATGGGATGTGAATCTGTAATGGAGGGAAAAATAAGTAGGGGATTTATTATAAAATATTACCATGTTCTCTCATATTATAATTAAGTCTGATTTTAGGGTTGGGGTTTTTTGTGTAGCATTAGAGTCTTGTCTCTCTTTGGAGGTTGGGATATGAGGGTTTTAGTGCTTGAAACAAGTTTGGTGTTGTTTGGGAAGGCAACCCCACCTCCCTGTTGCCATGGTAGGGAGGGCCTGCTTGTTATGTAAGTTTTTTTTTTTTTAATGTAATGAAAGAGGAATCCAGACTCCATCTCCTTGTTATTTGCAGTGGTGTGTGTAATTAGTTTGTTGTTCATAGATTTTTTTGGGATATTTTTTAATATTATCTTTCCTTTTTGGCGGGCTGTCCTGGTTATGTATATTTAGCTATTTGTTTCTTTTATGTTGGATCTCTTGTCCAGAAGGTTTTCCAGCAAATTGCACCAACCGAGAAATGCCTAGTTCCCCTCTCTAGTCGAGTGGTAGTAGTGGTGGAGAGAAGCCTAGGTGGACAAACTTGAGGTCAAACAAAGGTTATGGGCCTGGCTACCTTGTAACTTAGGGATGAACACAAAATCATTAACTTCTTGGCTAGAAATTTTCTAGGTTCCTGGTGGTTAACGAAAAGACTTATTGCTGAACTCTTAATGGAAACTGGCTCCTCGTGCGTCTGGTGGCTATTTTTGTGCTTCCAAAGGCTTCTCCTTGTTTGTGGGGCTCTTATAATGTTTTCCTTACAGAGATAGAGACCACTAAGATTGTTGTGGTAGTCATAGAGGTGTTGATAAAAGACATGGTGGTGGATGGAAAAGAACTGCTGGGAGGTCGTGCACATCATAAAGACAAGGACTAGCACTCGACGTGCAACGTAGAGAAAAGGGGAGGGCATGACAATGGAAGGCTGAGCATTTGCTTTGTTTTTCTTATTTCGCTTCATTACTCTATGGGTGTCCACAAATGCATTTGTTACTCGCTAGCCGAATTTGTGGCTCCATTCTAAATTCAAGGAAGTGTTTGCGATGGAATTTCCATCAACAATGGTGATGGTTGCACGATCAATGAAAAATTTCTTGGCCAATGGTCCCTCGAGATTACCCTATCAAAGGAGGTAAAAGAAAGCTCTCACTCCACAAGAATGCACATTGGTGAGAGGTTGCGATAAGGGTGACAAGGAGCATGACGCATTAAGCAGTTCCTCCACAAGCAAGGTGGACTTTCAAATAGAATAGTTGGCTCTTACAATTTTTTTTCTTTCCTAGTGCAAGTGAGGGTGCAACGAAAAATGCGACTACTGATAGCTTCTTGTCGACTCCAGATGTGACGTTTTGAACCTTGATCCCAAGAGTTACTGAGTTATGGCAGTGCTCAAATCTCTCTTTGAGGAAGCATTTTAAAACTAAGGCAATCGATAGCTTCCGATAGACGAATTCCATGACACACATGAAGTCGTCCCTCCTTCTTGTCTCACAGATGTGGAAGATGCGACAAAGAGAAAATTGATCGGCTATCTGCCTAGAGGGAAGTGCAAAAAAGGAGACTATATTATCTAACCTAACCTAAAGTGGAAAGTTTGATCCCCAGCCAAGTCGACTACTAATGTTAAAATTGGCAACTAGGGCCAAACTCCATGTGGGTCATCTTATTCATGGTCGATAATATTTTTATTAGATTCCTCTCATTGAGAGGTGTAGGATTGATCTAAAGATCATCCGATTCCAATAAGTGTTTATGGAGACATGAATTTATTTTGATTATGGAATAATTATCAACCCGACCTACAACTCATGTAGGATGAGAAGCCCAACAGCAGCATCAATTCAAACATCAACAATTGTGTATAAATACAGAAGGAATTTTCCTCATTTGTACTCACTCATCTCATCACATCTCTCTCTCTCTCTCCTGCGCAGAAAAGAGGCTCTTCTCTACTGCACAGAAAAGAGACTCTCGCTCACACATGTGGAAGGAAGGATGAAGTTTTGGGGCAGCAACTGCAGAACCAAAGTTTGACTAGCGTTGACCAGAAGACTCCCTCCTCAGAACTGCGTTGTAGGTGCATCTGGATCTCCTTTGAAGGCTGCATTTTTTGGTGGTGGAATTGAGCCAATCTGACGGTCTGTTTGCGAGATATTATTTGCCCTAATTTGAGACTGATTTAGGGTTTGCTGCTACTGATGTAAATCAGATTTATGTACTATTTCTCTCTGTTGGATTATTGAAGATAACGGAAGATTTGATCAAAGGGTTTCCCCACATTGTGGTTTGTCCCTAGCTAGTCGCCACATCTTGTGTCTCTTGTCTTGGCTTGTTTTCTGTCGATTGTTTAATGTTCTATCTGCACTTTACTTTATGTACATGTGATTGCTAATCTGTGGATAATAATAAGAAAGATAAGTAAACTGTTATAAGCATAGAACATACCATAACTTAACAACTAAGGAAGAAGCAAGAGCTTGTTTTGGATGCAAAATGTTGTTAGAAATTGTAATTACTCCCGCATGTCAGAGTTGGCTAAAATTAGAGAGTCAGTTAGCTGAGTGTTGATTCAAGTCGAGTGATGGATAAAGAGTTAAGTGCAGTCCATATTTAGAGTGTGAGTTTACTGAGTTAAGTATGTGTGAATGTCAAGTTATTTTAGGTGAGTCGCTAGTTGAAATGGTTTAAATACCTCTCATCGAGTTCATTGTAATAATCAACTTTTTTTGTGATCAATAGAAGAGTCACAACTTGTGTGTTTTGTGTGTAATTTGTGTTTTGGCTCCTCTGCCTTTTCAACAAATTGGTATCAGAGCGATGTTACAAAGAGCTAGGGAGAGAAGATCAATAGTAATCCATGAGAGAGAAGAGAGAAACATTTTTTTTTTTCTCTTGGTTGAGCTATAACACACCTTACAATGGTATTCAACGCGTTATAACACTCTTGGGCTCAACAAAGAGCCACGTTACGAGTGGCAGCCTTACCATGCTTTCAAAGCACGTAGATTAGCTTTGGTGTTCATGGCCTTAGAGCACTAATGCAGAAATTCACCTTCTTGAAGAGCGTTAGTACGTAGGCCTCAAGCAGTGACGATTGCGTTAACCAAGTCAAGAGCAAATTTTCACGAAAATTTGTTTTAAGAGTCACGTGGTGAGAGTTGACTCATAAAAGTTTGTTAAGGAGTTGCGTAATATTAAAAGGTCATATTAAAGTGGTTGTTTGAATATGTGAAGGTTTATACAAGTGTGAATTTTTTAATTAAAATTTTATAAAAGTGTGGTGAAAAGTTTTTTTTTACATATTAAAGTTTTTCAAAAAGGGGGTTTCTGGAAAAGTTTTTTAAAAAAGTTTTTTCTTAAAGGATTTTTAAATAAAAAAACAAAACTTGGATTTTATTCGCAAGAGAATTTAGGGCTTTGTAAAGTCCGCTAGTCTACAAAATTATCTGATTTTTTGTCAAGCATGATAGTGTTTTGGGTGAAGATTATGCCTTACGGGGGCACATATTGAAAATCATATTTTCTTTTGGGGGCACCATGCAATCAGGAAAGAAACTATAAAATAGAGGAAACACTGCAGTCATGGGTCACAAAGCGCGACTGAAACATATTAAGAAAAGAAATCGAAAAGAAGAGGCAAAGATCATTGCCATAGTTAGAGAGGTTCAGGCCGCAGTTGAGGAACTGAGAAGTCTAACAAAAGACAAAGAAGAAATTGAGGGTGATTGGTGTAGTTTTCATTTGCTACCACCTCCTATGTTTATAGGTGAATATTTTGATCTTTAGGTTATCAAGATGCTAACTTTTTTTCGAGCTAAAGAGTTAATTGTGTACGAATCTAATAACCCATATGATGCAGTATGTGATATTTTAGCAGTGAATTTTATAAAACAAGCATTGGATGAGAAGTTTTTGTGCAAGATAGCAAAAGCTACTAGTTCCAAGGAAGCATGGAAAATCTTAGAATAAGAATTTGGTGCAAGGGGGAGTGACATGCAACAACAGGGTATGTCATAAGCAAATAAGTCAGCCGCAGATATGAGAGTAGATGAGAAACTTTGAGAGGAAAATAGAGCTTGGAGAATCCCACTCAAAAGTGGATGATGGTTGTAAAGACCATAAAATTGAAACCCATTATGCAAGCATGCATATGGATGAAGAAGATGCAACAAAGATTGCAAAGAGAGAAGTTGAAGCCTCTATGTATGAAGCATAGCAAGAGCATATAAATGCTCAAGGAATCCACTGTAATGTGGATGATGCAGATGATGGTGAATCCCACTGTGATGAGAGACATGTGGATGATGACTGCAAAGCAAGATGTGAATTGGTGAATCCAGTTGCAACTGATGGAGTTGGTGAAATTGAAATTGTTAATGAAATTGACCATGAGCACATGCATGCTTGGATATCCCACCATAGTGTGGATGATATGTGGTTTCTTTTTTGAAACTGAGATTGATTGTGGCAATATGGTAAGCATAATGTTTGATGAAGAATTGAAGGTTGAAGCTGCCAATGTAGCAACAAGATATGAAGCAGTTTGAACTGCTCATGAAGTAGTATGTCATCTAGCAACAACTGATGATCAAGAACAGGATAAAGTGATTGAAGAGTTTTTTATGAGAATATCTACTGACCACATAATAGTGGAAGATAGTTTCGGTGAAGTTGAAAAGAAGGCATAGAGGGAAAAGGTAGATCAAGAAGCTCTCAGTGAAGAGCACAATACAGAGGTTTTTAACATTGTTTTTGAATATGCAGGTGTTCAAAATAGCATGGGAGCAGAAGTTAAAAGCAAGGTTGTTAATATATTTGATGTAAATTTGAAGCTCATTGAAGAATGGATTTAGAAACCAATAGGACAAATTGATGCGAGTCTTAAAATAGCTGCTAGAATAAAAGAATTGAATGAAATGGTCAATAATGATCTTAAATGTGCGAATTACAGGAAAAAAGAAGCAGTACCTGATGATGAAAGTGAAAAGAATGATATGAAAGACAAATATGAATGCATTGAAACCATTTTTCAACAATGGAGTTAAGAAGAGATAAGATTATGCTATCAAGAAATATGGTAGCAAGAAATTCATGAATATGAAGTGCAAGAAGTAGAGCAAAGAAGACAATTTGAAGATGCAATGTTTGTTGAAAAGTGTAACTAGGTTCGGTCTTCATAATGACACGTGAATATGATTTTATTTAATGAGATGTAAATAAAGAAAAATGAAATTATTTTATTAACTTGCTTCATGGGTTCCATGAGCAAGGATTTTGTTTTTGAGTCAAGACTCCAGTTGAGAGTCTTTAGGATTTATTTGTCATCTAGTCATAAAATGTAAGAGTCATTGTCATGTAAATGAAGTCATGTTACAATTGGAAAAATGTCAATATTATTTGTGTAAAATATCCTCCAAGAACTTCTTACCAAACCTCTTCAAGTCTGCCTACAAACAATGAGGAAGTTGCTAGATCAAGTCGGCCTGAAGGGCAGCGAAGGAGGTGTATATATAGCCTAACTCGTCCTCCATTTGAACACAAGAACTCGACTCACTTGAGACAAGAATAAGTGCGAAAGAAGGAAGAGAAGCAACAATACAAATAAGGAAGAGAAAGGGAAGTGTGAAGAAAGAAAGACGATTCTTTTGGATAATACAAAATTAGGGTTTCTTCTGGGCTAGCGAAAAAGACATTCTTCTGGGACATCGAAATTTCTTTCGGGTAGCAGAATCTCCTGTGACAACGAAAATTCCTCTGGGGCAGTGCAGAGTTTAAGCATTAGAATCTTCTAAGAAGTGTGGAGTTAGGGAAGTAAGAGAAGGAAACTTCTAGGAGGTCGAAGTAGAGACCTAGAGACCGAGTCTCTCTAGGGGAAGCTAGGATAGACCTAAAGACCGAGATTCTCTAGGGAAAGCAGAAGAGAAGCAGTAAGAAGGATAAAGAGCGAGTTCTCTATAAGAAGCCAAGGAAAGCCGTGTGAGAAAGGCAGAGCAAAGGAAGAGGCAAAGTATCTAGTTTGGTGACAAGGTTCATGGAAGGATAAAGAGTCAAGGGTCTGTGTCATGGTCTTGGTACTTATTAATTGAAGATCTAAGAAGAAGAATTTTGATTGGGTTTTCCTCTCAAGAGGTGTGAGGTTTTGGCCCTGGCCGGAGAAGCCTATATACTGTGCCACTTGTCTCTCTTAGTATTGCATATTGATAATTGTCTTGATGAAATAACACATTAATAAGCTAACAAGGAATTGAATACAAGAATAAGAAAGTAAAAGAGCATCACAAGCAATTATCAAGAAGAGAAATTGTTATCTACTACATGCCCTATATTTCTCAACAATGTTGTGGCAGTAGTCCATGGTTGAATGAATATTTGAAGAGGAAGGAGTACTAGACAAGATCAAATTGTGTTTCAACACAAATTCAAGAAAAATCAAAGAAAAATTGCAGCAACAACAAGCAAAGAAATATGGATCTTACAACAATAACCTACTATAGAGAATGAAGCAATTTCGAGGATATAAAATTTGGAAGAAGAGAAAAAGAAAATGCAAAATTGTGAAAGGCGAGTCATTGTAAGCCTAATTGAGACATAGACCAACAGACATGTTTGAGTGATAATTGAGACAAGTCATGTTTGAGTTATGTTGAGTCATACGATTGTAATTAAGGGGGAGCGTTAGAAATTGTAATTACTCTCGCATACCAGAGTTGGCTAAAATTAGAGAGTTAGTTAACTGAGCGTTGACTCAAGTCAAGTGATGGATAAAGAGTTAAGTGCAATCCATATTTAGAGTGTGAGTTAATTGAGTTAAGTGTGTGTGTATGTTGAGTTATTTTGGGCGAGTAGTTAGTCCAAAAAAGTTTAAATACCCCTCATCGGGTTCATTGTAATAATTAAGCTTTTGTGTGATCAATAGAAGAGTCGCAGCTCATGTGTTTTGTATGTAATTTGTGTTTTGGCTCCTCTGCCTTTCCAACAAATGTTAAGAAACTTTAAACATCTTGAAGCAAAAGCTTTGATTTGACAACAGAAGGTCGATTGATAGGTTTTCAACATGCTTATTATTGTCATTAATTGCGTATACACGTGATACACTTGGAAGGGGACCTACTCTTTGGTGGCTAGGTGGAAAAGCTAGAAAGAGCCAAGCGCGTGGGTGGATGAAGGGCATTCGTTCTTTAATTCATTTCCATGAAATGCCAGTCTAGGAGGACATGCACAAGGAGTGGAGCACGACAACAAAAGGTAGAAAGAGGGTGTCAAAGTCAAAACTGGGCACTCTTTGGGATCCACCAGATTGGAAACTAATCAATGATGCACTGGATAAGCATCTGCATTTGGAGAATTCGTTGCCTTCCACTTCAAAGGGAGCGGATGACTGATGTCGAACTGTGCTCTAGAAGAGGTGTGTACAAAGCTAAGAATGTATGCGTGAGGAGAAGAAGGTGACAATGTGGTGTGCAAAGTGGACAACTAGTAGTAAGAATCAATTGTGCCAGGGGTAGCCACAACCAATAACGCGAAGAACCCATAATTTTTTATTGTAGTGACTAATGAGCCTAGGTATTGCAACAATAATGCTGCAACTCCCAGGGCTACCAACTTTACTTATCAACCCGGGGTTCGTACAAACTTGGAGGTGATAGTGTTATGTGCACACGTAAAAGTGAAGATACTGCCTGTTGTCACTTCTCGTCTGGTAAGAAACCCTAGGGGTTCTAAGCCAAATTTCTATAGTGTCAGAAGAAGCTTGATTTTGATGGAAGAAGAGCAAATCTATCATAAGCGAGAGCTACTCTACTTCAGTAATGAAGAAATCAACATGTAATGCTAAATCACACCATATCCTAGCTAACCAGTTAAACAGCTATGCCTAAACAAAATTTCTAAATAAACACTAACCTAATGATAATTATCTAAGTTGCAGAAGTAAACAACATCAAAACTAGACTAAGGTGTAAGAAAAAAACTAAACTAAGTCGGCTTTCAAGCATAAGAGCGGTCGGAGGACGAAATCAGTGAAAGGAGGACATGAGGGAGCAACAATGCATAAGAATTGTTGGATCAGTCGGGTGAAAGACAAATGAATGACAAAGATCAGATCGTAGGAGGTTATGTAGATATATGGGTGAACAAGGTTAACTAACATGATGAATGGTGGAGATCTTATCGCGAAGGCTTAAGTGAATAAATGGATGAACGAGGTTAATGAATAGGATGGACGTCAGAGATCGTATCGCAAGGGATTAAGTGAGTGGATGGACGTCAGAGATCTTATAGCGAGGGATTAAGTAAGTGGATGGAGGAACGAGGTTAACAGGAGATGAATGGCTGAGATCTAATTGCGCGGGTGAAGTCAAGAGATGGATGGATGAGGCTAATAGGATTGATGAATGACTGAGATCTAATCGCGCGGGTGAAGTCAAGAGATGGACAACGGAGATGGTATCGCAGGAAAAAGAAATGTGCTGAAATAATGGGGCAGGTTTTTAAGGCGGTAAGTAGTTTCTCGCGTGCCCTTCAGACTGTAAGCTGTATTTTGAAATTTCACGTGATTAGCCTTACTGCGCGACATGTAGCAAGAGAGAACCACTTTTCTCGCGTGCTCTCGGGCTGATAACGGTCATGCAAGAATCCGCGTGAGATTGCGCGATAGCTGTTGGATCAGGCGGGGCTGATCAATGGTGGAGATCGGCCAAGCTAGTTAGCGATCGGGTGAAGCGATAACCATCGGATCAGGCGAGGCAGATCGACGGTGGGGACTTAAAGTTCATAAAGTAAGTGGTGGACTCCACGAGAGGCAACAATGGGAGAAAATAATGAATCAAATGGTGATTGTGAAGGTTTGTTGGTGATCAGACGATGAGGAAGCGATGCATGAGGAACATGCTTAAGGTGGTTTCAAATGACAATGACAGAGAAAACCAGTGAAGGTGAACAAATAACTGCATCAACAATGAAGTCCAAAGCTTAGGTGAGAACTAGAAACCTGTGTTTTTGGGGTTGCTAAGGGTCCCTTCCTTAAGTCATGGTCCCAGAGGCAGGAGATGAGGCCGAGACACCTGCGCTCAACCTAATAGTGATCTTTTTCCTCTAGCTAACCTGCTAATTAAAAAACACAAATGGAAGTAACCTACAACAAATGCAACTACTTAAGCAAATGAATAGGAAAACCATGAATAATCTACGCTATGTTGCTGTAATGAGAGTGCAACTACTTGAGCAAATAAACAATGAAAACCATAAGGCTACTTAAGAAAATGATCAGAAAACAATGAAACTACTTAAGCAAATAAACAAAACAGAACTCTATGCTAGCATATATGTACAATAAAGAGGAGCTTTGGCTGCTTGGGTCGGGCCCTAAGCCAAGAGCTTCAGCCCTCGAAGTTAACTCAGAGCTGACTTAAACATAACTCATTCTTATTATAAGTCATAAGTCTTGCAGCTCAGAAATAAAGCAGAGTTTTTACAATAGAAGTTCGAATCCTAATGAGGTCCTAATTCTCTTTACTTATACATCTAATAAACTGGTTTTTGTCACTTTCACTTGCTCGACTATCTTCTAGTCTTCAAAGTGATGGTTGTTTGCACTCCGAGTCTATGGAGAAATATTTGAATGGAGGGGTAGTAAATGAAGAGTATTTTCCTCCTATAATTACTCTCCCTTGTCCCATTCTAGTTTTACCAAGGTCTTTGCCATAGTTCCTTGCTTTTATCCTTTATACCTGCATTTTTCCTTGCTTTTATCCTTTATTCCTACATTACATGCACATTAGACCACAAAGCCAAATATCCAACTCTAACTCATTTCATAAACAAAATATAATCAAAAGTATGTAATAAGCTGTGAGAATAGTTAGTTTGACTAAGCTAGGAGGTGAATTAAGGCCAATTAAGGCCTATATAATTATTTAATGACGAGGCTCATCATCAAGCCCTATTGAAAGTGTTGCTCATCCTCTGGGAAACTTAGTCAATGTCCATGTCCTTCATGGCTCTGGTAGCCTTCTTGACATCCCATGCTTCTGTCTTGGTCTCTTCTTCTTGTTCATAGAAGCCTGCTTTCCTTTCTACTTCTTCCCATTGCCTCTTTTCCTCTTCTTCTTTTCTCCCTTCTAGCATCCTTAAGAGTAGTGGTGCACTGAGTTTTAGGCCTATCCAATTGACCTTCAACCTTTGCATTGATTACTTATACAGAGGTGTCTTGTTGAGTACCTTTATCAACCTTTGAGGGAAGTGATATTCGTTGATCTTCAAGCTGTGTGGCAGTGTGTTCCATCTCTTTTAGCAGGCATGTATATTATCATCTCTTAGCAGCCTAAACATATCCTCAAAATGTGAAATTGCTTGCTCTTGGGTAGCAAGATATCTAGGTGTCAGCTGAGGATCATTTGCAATTAGATTATGGGTGCTGATTAGGGCCATGGGATTTGATTGTTCAACTCTGATGAAAAGAGGTTCATTTTTCTCTCTGGCCAATATTCTTTTCATCTCTGCAACCCTTGACTCGTCATGGTTCATCCATGATGCCAAAACCATTAATTGTAGATCTCCTAGCTCTGCATTAGGATCCCAAATATTCATGTCTGTGAGGGCCATGTTGTGGAAGTAAAACTTAGCCATTTTTGCCCTATCCTCTAGTGCACTTTGATCATAAAGACGAAGAAACTGCCTGTATTTTTGAAATGGCATGGTGACTCTCTGTGCTAGTGTTTTAATCTGAAATTGCAGCCATTGTTCTCTGAGGTAAGGAGCATAGGATTTAGCTGGCATCCTACATTGGATGGCCTCTTTCTGTTCTTTCTCCTCTGCTTCAATGCCTTCTTCCTCTTCCGTTTTAGCATCATTCTCTATATTAGTTTCTTCTTCATCCATCTCATCCCCATCTAGCTCTGTATCTTCTTCTTCTTGTTTTGCCTCCTGCCCACTGACAAAAGGACTAACATCATAGATGAGGGTTTTGATGTCTTCCTCTGCTGGTAAGTCTCTGAAGATTGACCATTTTATAGGGATCCTGAGGTCTTGGAGGGCATCCTTAAAGAGGATCATGATCAACCCATGGTGAGCCAACTGTTGGGAATTCCTTTCTTTACTTTGTTGCTGGAGTCTATGAGTGATTGCATCAGAAAATAGGGTATGTTGTCTTTGGTGAACTGGTGTTTCTACCCCAAGTCTTAATTCTTCAAGTCTTCTCAAATGGTTGCCATAACAATACTGTATCTATGGACTCTTGCATTCTCTTTTGACTTATTAAAGAATTTCCTTTTTGCCACCTTTTCACTTATAAAGCAAATATCTCTTAACCTTTACAACTTTTGATCAAATGATGCATATGAGTGAGTGAGTGGGATACTTAGCTGTGGTCTTGATGCCATGCTATAGTTGTCAAAGATCAGAGGTGTTGCTGATGGTCATTATTCTTCCTCCTATCCTGTCTGCTGATGGTTTATTAGCTTTTGCAGGTGTCGACTGAAGATCTAATGCTATTGCTGCTGCTGTGGAGCTCTTGGATCTGATGTTGCTGTTGTGGAGCTCCTGGATCACCACTTGGCAATGTTTGGTGTCTCCCTTAGAATTTATTGATCATGTTGCTGGCTGGTGTTGTGAGGATGTTGTAATGAATGGACAGAGGGAGTAGGATGTGTGTGGATGCAAGGATGATAGTAATGGATGAGGTGATTTTGTAGAAAACACAATCTTTACATGAAATTAAAGTAATGAAGTAAAAACAATGGAATTGGTGGAGGGATGCATGGTAAGGAGTGGAGGAGATGAAATATATGCGAGGCAGGGTTCCCTTTGGATCTTCTCTTTGCTCTTTGATTGTCTTTCTCACCCACCTACAAATAACAATTATGTTTTTTTTAATTATTATATTAAAAAAAACACTTAGGCTGCCTCAGAGAGGTTTTCACCTTAGATATCTGCTCGGGGTGCCTCAAGAAAGGTTTTCACCTAGGGATCTTCTTACTTTTTTTCGTTTTTTCTCATCCTTGGGCCGCCTCACAATGTTTTCAACCCAAAGATGGGACTCAGGCGCCTCATGGAGGTTTTCACCTGAAGACTTTCTTTTTATTACAATGTCCTAATGAGGGAGGCGCTGGAACTTGTTTCACCATCATCATTGTCTTATTGATATTTTTTATGAACTCTTGTTTTGATAAAGGCCTCTTGTACATTTTCAATCGGTGTCCATTAACTAGAAATGGAATGGCTTCTTCATCAATAGTTCTAATTTTCATTGAACCATTTTCATGGCATCTTTCCACCACATAAGGTCCAAGCCATCTTGTCGTTAGCTTGCCCTTGAAGTCTTTATGCCTTGAATCATATAACAATGCCCAATCTCCTTCTTGAAATTGCTTCTCCTTGATGTGCTTGTCATGCCAGATCTTCCTCTGAAGCTAAACTATCTCTGTATGTAGAAGGGCCTGCATTCTAAATTCACCTAAGCCATTCAAATGTAACAATTTTTCTTTCTGTGCATGACTGAGATCCAAATTTAGTTGGGCTGCTATCCTCAATGTGTTATATTCAAACTTAATGGATAACAAAGCATTTTTCCCATAGACCGGCTCATAGGGTGTAAATCCAGTGGTGGTCTTCCATGTTGTATTATAGGCCCAGGTGGCCTCAACTAGTCTCTCCGCCCAATCCTTTCGGTAGCTGCTCACTACCTTGGTTAAGTTGTTCTCCAGTGCCCTGTTGGTCACCTCCACCTACCCATTAGCTTGTGGATGATAAGGAGTGGAGGTCCTATGCTTGATTTTGTGATGGCTGAGCAGTTCTTCAATCATGCTGGAGGTAAACTGACTGCCTTGGTCTGTGACTAGCTCTCTAGGGTACCCAAATCTGTAGAATATATTCTACCTTAGGAACTCAACCACCTTCTCTTCTGTTGCTGCCTTAATTGCCTTGGTTTCAGCCCACTTAGTCAAATAATCTTTGCACACAATGATGTGTTGTTTTTGCTTTGAAGGAGGGTTAATAGGCCCAATGAAGTCCATGCCCCACTTGTCAAATGGATCGAAAGTCACTTGAGGTTGTAGGGGCATTTCATCTCTTGGAGTAGGCTTTCCCATCCTCTGGAATCGATCACACTAACTAATATACTTTTCAAATCCTGATGAAGAGTAGGCCAATAATAGCCTGCTTGCACCACTTTGAACGTTGTCCTCTTTGCTGCAAAGTGACCTCCACAAGACCCATCATGACAGGTCAGAAGGATGTCAAAGACTTCCTCTTCCCTTACACACCTTAAGGTTTGATCTGGGCCAAGTTTGAATAGATTGCCCCCAATCCAGGTGAAGGGGGCACTCTTTCTGACTATTTTGCTCTTTTCTTTGGAGGGCAAGTTTGGTGGGAACTGTGATGATACCAGATAGTTTGCTATATCAGCAAACCATGGGGAGAGAACTAAAATAGAAAACAAATGCTCATCTAGTAACTGGTCATCCACCATTCCTTCTTCACCTGTAGGTAGATTCATCCTGGATAGAAAGTCAGCAACAACATTTTCCTTACGAGGCTTATCAACAATAGTTATATCAAACTGCTATAATAAAAGCAACCATCTTATGATTCTAGCATTCAAATCTAGTTTATTCATTAAATATTTGATTGCACCATGATTAGTATGCACACATTTTTGATAGCCTGTAATCTAATGCCTAAATTTGTTCAATGAATGCACAACAACTAGGAGTTCCTTTTCGGTCATAGTATAGTTTAGCTTAGCCTTTGATAGGTTCTTATTGATAAAATAGATTGCATAGGTCAATTTCTCCTCTTCCTAACCTAAGGCTGCTCCTATGGCTTTGTGTGAGGCATCAACATGAATATGAAAATGGAGGGTCCAGTTTGGGCCTCTAAGGATCGGTACAGTGGTTAACTTACCTTTTAGAATGTCTAAGGCCTCTTGACTACTCTTTGACCATATAAACTTAGAATCTTTGGCCAACAACCCAATCAAAGGAGAGGCCAACTTGCTGAAGTCCTTTATGAACCTTCGGTATTATCCAACTAACCCTAAGAAACTCCTTAGATCTCTCTGCTTTTGTGGAGGTGGGACCCTTTGGATGATTTCTATTTTGTTTGGGTCCACCTGTAGTCCTTGCTAAGATATTGAATGATCTAGTACAGTCCCTTTAGTCATAAAGAATTCACATTTTTCTGGACTGAGAGACAGGTTCATTTCAATGCATTTGTGCAATACTTTGCTTAGGTTAGTCAGGGCTTCTTGGAAATCACAACCATAAGGTCTAAAATCATCCGTATAGATTTCTACTGCATCATGTACTAATTCACTCAATACTGCTTTCTGGAAAGTGGCAGGAGCATTGCATAGGCCAAAAGGAAGGACCCTATAGGCAAAAGTACCCCAAGGACATGTGAATGTGGTCTTATCCTAGTCTTCTGGGTAGATTTGGATTTGGTTGTACCCACTGAATCCATCTAGGAAAGAAAAGAACTTCTTCCCTGCCAGGCCATCTAGCACTTGGTCAATGAAGGGTAAGGGAAAATGATCATTCTTTGTGGCTTTGTTCAAATCCCTATAATCAACACAAATCCTCCACTAACCATTTTTCTTGGGAACTAACACTAAAGGAGAGACTCACTCACTATCTGAGATAAAGTAAATGAATCTTGTATCTAGCAGTTTTTGCAGTCTTTCTTTGACTATGTCTTTAAGAGCTAGATTCATCCTCCTTTGTGGTTGCCTGCCTGACTTGCAACCTTCTTTGATGTATATGTGGTGAGTACAGACTGAGGGGTGTACTCTCTTCATTTCCTTATAACTTCAAGCGAAGGCTTATAGGTTCTCTCTCAACATGTTGCACAACCTTTCCTCTTCTAAAGCAGAAATAAATGGATTAATGTTCTTAGTTTTCTCTAGGCCACATTCTATGGTTTTGACACGGAGTGGGTTGGAACTGGCTAAGCATAAGTCAATGGGATGATTGTTCTGGGTTTCCCTTACTTCCTCTTCTAATGGTAATGAACTAGGAGTTGGACTTTGGAACAGGTTTTCAATTAAGTCATCCTCATCTTCCTGTCCTCCTCCTATGGTTGCTTCCAAAACATAAAGTTGGGAAGAATAAACCTCATCTTCTTCCTCCTCCTCTAACCATAAAGGTAAATCATGCTCTAGGGTAGGTTGAGCAGGAGGGCATGGGACTAATTGTTTGGACATATGCCCATTCTTGATGGTCATATTCCCAACTCTGCAGCTAATGTAAGCATCAACTGTGGCCAACCATGGCCTCCTAAGGATGAGAGGGTAACCAGTAAGCTTAGCCTTAGGCTGGAGAACTAGGAAATCTGTCGGGTACTCCCAGGAGTCAATGGAGGCCATCACATCCTCCACAATTCCCTCAGGGTGACTGTGGAACGGTCTACAAGTTGCAGAACTGTTGTGGTCTTCCTTAATGACCCTTGGAGGTTGAGCTTGAGCATGGTGTCCTTAGTCATCACATTAATGGCAGCCCCAAGATCAATCGGAGTGTGTGGGACAATGGTGCCATTGATGTGCACATATACTACAGGGCTTCCAAGGTCCAAATATTTTGGATAGATTACCTGCCCCAGCATTAACTTAGACCACTACCCAATGACATTAATGGTATGGGCATCGCTTTTCTTCTTCCTGGATGCATGAAGCATTTCTCCTTAATCAACTTATTGTAAATGGGAACATCTTTGATTGCTTGGAGAAGGGGAACCTTTACACATAGATTTTTCAATTCTTCTAGAAGTTTAGTTTCTTCTGGGGTAGGATAGAGTGGTTGGGTTAATCTCTCAGGAAAGGGTGGATTTACTTTACGGTTGCTTTCCTCTCTTTCTTCCTCAACCTCCCTATATGGAGAGGGAGGTTGGTTGTCTGGGAGAATCCTCCCAGATTTTAGGTCGATCTCCTAGATTTCTACAACATAAGCTAGGTATGGTGTCTCTCCATTGTATGCTTGTTGAGCCTGCCTATTGTTTGGGTTCAGATTTGGCTGGGCAGACGTATGGGGTTGTTTAGGTGGAGCAAAGTGCAAGAGTTGTGGTTGGGTAGGTGGTGGAGGCAATAGGGTTGGAACATTGTTGAATTGGGGCCTCCACCCCTGGTGTGGGGTATTCCACTGATGTTGTGGCTGGACATAATGCTGAAATGACTGGCTAGCTGGCTGGGATTGATGCTAAGATGCATAGGACCAAGGAGGGGGTGTAGACTAGGAAGGATGAGCAGGGGGTCCCCAAGAAGGTATAGTTGTGGTTTGGTTGGGGTTGTAATGTGCATGGGATGGCCCTTGCATACCCTGCTGGTATGGTTTAGGCCCAGGAGGTCTCCTTTGGCTGATGTAGCAAAGCTTCTTAGTGTAGGTTTTAACCCCGTACAGAAATTACTTGCATACGAATTCTAAATCACAGGAAATAAAAATGCGAGAGCATAACACATAAAACACATATACACAAAGATTTCCCACTGGATCGCAAAATCGAGACTACCAACTTGATTTTTCATTATTGTTCCTTTCAATGTTACGATACATATTTATACATGCCGAAGCATCCAATATCATGGACCGAAAAACCATCACGTCCAATACCATGGACCAAAAAACCATCGATCCAATACCATGGACTGAAAACCATCGCCCAAAAAACATGTGCGAAAATCATGCACAAAAACCATAGGTGGGTCCGCCCAACCTAACATAGGGTCCAAAACCAAAATTTTCTGGGGCGCTGCCCCGGACCCCATAAAGTGGGGTTACGGGTACCCCTCAAACCCCTATTAACTATGTGGAAAGAATATAACACAACCCAACAATCTCCCACTTGTTGTTTTCTTTCCACAGGGGGCCACAGGAGAGCTTAGTCATTTTTGCAGCCCTGAAACACCCATTGTTTCTCTACACCAAGAGAACTTCTCAGAGCTCACAGATTTTGTCAATGCATCTGCAGTATTCTTCAAAGTGTCCACCTTTACCAGCAACACCTTTTTGTCTTCTATCATATCCCTCACAAAGTGATACTGAACATCAATGTGCTTTGTCTTTGAATGATAAGCAGGGTTCTTTGCCAAGAAAATTGCACTTTGGCTGTCACAGTCTATCCTTATAGCTCCCTGTACTAACCCCATACTTGAACACAATCTCTGCAACCAAACTGCTTCCTTGCTTGCTTGAGTGGCTGCCATGTATTCTGCCTCTGTAGTTGATAGTGCCACTACAGATTGTTTCTTACTCATCCAACTGACTGCACCTCCAAATAGGTTAAACACATACCCACTTGTAGACCTTCTATGATCCAGATCTCTAGCCCAGTTCGCATCAACAAAGCCATGGATATCCAAAAATCTGTCCAATCCTGGTCTTCCTTGGTAGCACAAACCATAATCACTAGTGCCACACAAATACCTGAAAACCCGCTTCACTGTTGTATAGTGCTCCTTCCCTGGTTTTGACATAAACCTGCTCAATACTCCCACTGCATGTGCAATGTCTGGTCTAGTACAGACCATGGCATACATCAAGCTACCGACTGCACTTGCATATGGAACACGGGACATGTCCTCTTCCTCTTCTTGTGTCTTGGGACACTGTTCAGCAGATAACCTCACACCTACAGGAATAGGAACCTTCACCGGTTTACTATCCTGCATATTAAACCTCTGTAGTATTGTCTCGACATACTTCCTCTGGTTTAACCAGAGCTTCCTCTTTGCCCGATCTCTTTTAATTTCCATGCCCAAAATATAGTTTGCAGCACCGAGATCTTTCATGTCGAATTTGGAGGACAATTGGGTCTTCAAATCCTGGATAATTTCTTTGTCATTTCCAACCAGCAACATATCATCCACATACAAGACCAGATAAATAACACGGTCACCAATTAATTTAAAATACACACAATGATCTGCTTTGCTTCTGGTGAAGCCAAGTCCCCGTATAAATGTATCAAATTTCTGATACCACATCCTTGGTGACTGTTTTAACCCATACAGAGACTTCTTTAACTTGCATACTAGTTCTTTCTTACCCTTCACCGCAAAGCCTTCAGGTTGCTTCATGTAGATTTCCTCTTCCAAATCCCCGTGAAGAAATGTTGTCTTCACATCCATCTGTTCTACCTCAAAATCAAAAGCAACAGCAACAGATAACAGTAATCTAATAGAAGTTACCTTGGCAACAGGAGAAAAAATATCACCAAATCAATTCCCGGCACCTGGGAATAAAATTTTGCTACCAACCTAGCTTTGTATTTCTCCACCTTTCCTTATGCATTTGTCTTCTTCTTGAACACCCATTTGCTGCCAATGGGTTTCCTTCCAACTGGCAAATCCACCAGATCCCAAGCCTCATTTTTGTGCAAAGATGCCATTTCATCAACCATGGCCTCTTTCCAGAGTTTTCCATCCT